>CM074505.1:13006477-13059140 GCA_037389245.1 Oryzias sinensis | reverse complement strand
TCAGTGTTTTATCAGGGTTTGTTTGGATGAACACAGAGCTGATCTCCTGGAGATGGGAAATGTTTTTGGATCAGTTAATGAGGGTAATTTCCCACGGCACACCTGACCATCTCCCACGGCACACTAGTGTGCCGCGGCACACTGGATGAAAAACACTGCTTTATTCAACCCATCGGGACGATCAGCAAATATATACAGCGGGGAAAATAAGTATTGAACACGTCAACATTTCTCTCAAAACACATATTTCTAATCAAGCTATTGACACGAAATTTTCACCAGATGTCGGCATCAACCCAAGTAATGCACACATAGAAAGAAATCCAAACATTTATGTCCATAAAGGAAGTTATGTGTAATAAAGTGAAATGGCACAGGGAATAAGTATTGAACACGCTTACTGAAATGTATTTAATAATTAGTGCAAAAACCTTTGTTGGTGATTACAGCCTCATGACGCCTCCTGTATGGAGAAACCAGTCGAATACATTGCTCAGGTGTGATTTTGGCCCATTCATCCACACAAACTGCCTTCAAATCTTCAAGGTTCCGGGGGTCTCTTCTGTGAACCCGGATCTTCAGTTCTTTCCAAAGATCTTCAATTGGATTCAAGTCTGGTGATTGACTGGGCCATTGTAGCAGCTTTATTTTCTTTTTCTTCAACCAGTTGAGTGTTACCTTGGCTGTGTGCTTGGGATCGTTGTCTTGCTGAAAGATCCACCCTCTTTTCATCTTCAGCAGCCTGGCAGATGACAGCAGATTCTGATCAAGAATGTCTCCATACTTTTCTCCAGTCATTATTCCTTCAATGATATGAAGTCTACAAGTACCACATGCTGAAAAACAGCCCCACGCCATGATGCTCCCACCTCCAAACTTGACTGTTGGTTTGGTGTTTTGGGGGTGATGTGCGGTGCCATTTTTTCTCCAAACATGTTGTGTCTTATGACATCCGAAGAGTTCAATTTTGGTCTCATCTGACCAGAGTATCTTCTCCCAGAATGTCACGGGTTTATCCAAATGTTGCGTTGCAAACTCCAAACGAGCTTCAACATGCTTCTTCTTCAAAAATGGAGTCTTGCGTGGTGTGCGTGTGTGGAGGCCATGGCGGTTGAGTGCATTACTTATTGTTTTCTTTGAAACAACGGTACCTGCTGATTCCAGGTCTTTCTGAAGCTCTCCACGAGTGGTCCTGGGCTGTTGGATAATCCTTCTGATGATTGTTCTGACTCCTCTGTCTGAAATCTTGCGAGGAGCACCTGGCCGTGGCAGGTTTATGGTAATGCCGTGTTCTTTCCACTTCCGGATGATGGCCCCAATGGTACTCACTGGAACTTTCAGAAGTTTAGAAATGCGCCTGTAACCAAGGCCTTCAGTGTCTTTTGCAACAATAAGGTTGCGTAGGTCTTTGGACAGCTCTTTTCTTTTACCCTTCATGCATTGCTTCTTGTCTAACACCTTGCTGGTGAGAAACCTTTTTAAAAGGCATCAATCAGGACTATACCAGCTGATATTACTTTGCACTAATAGGGGGCAGGTTAACCTTCTGAATACTGACAAACTCCAGCTGCTTTCTTGGCTTGCCAGACCTTTTTACCCCTCCTTTTCTTCATGTGTTCAATACTTATTCCCTGTGCCATTTCACTTTATTACACATAACTTCATTTATGGACATAAATGTTTGGATTTCTTTCTATGTGTGCATTACTTGGGTTGATGCCGACATCTGGTGAAACTTTCGTGTCAATACCTCGATTAGAAATATGTGTTTTTGAGAGAAATGTTGACATGTTCAATACTTATTTTCCCCGCTGTATCGCTGAATCTTGACTGCAGCGGTGGTGCTGTGATATGCAGACTATATGTTACGTAACATATAGTCTGCTTTTTGTGAGAAAAGCGATCCAAATCGAAAAAGAAAAAAAAAGAAATTAACGACTAAAACCTGGTTAAAATGTATTGCTTTTGTAACTGACCATGGTATAAGCAGGTTAATAGTCTTCGAAGTGTGCGTTTATTACTTTTTAGCGCACTTAGCGGACGGTTCAGGCTTCCACGGCGTGCGTTTAAAAAGTAATAAACGCACACTTCGTCGCCCACTAAGCCTTACTTATAGGACATCATAATCATCGCTTCTCAAGATTTCTTGATTTTGGCTTTCCTGCTTCTAGTTTCAGTTTGTGACACATTAGTGACATTTGAGTGAACTATTTTTAAAGACCTCTTGTGTGACACTTAAGGAACAACAAACTTTTCAAGAAATTCTGGTGGCCTGATAGATCATTTATCTCTGCTATGGATTATAGCGTATTGATAACGATCATGGTGGTAAAAATGTCGTCAGTGCTGCATTTCTTTAAAATGTCAGGTGGTTAAATGTGTAGGTGTGCATATGCAGCAGCTCAGCAGCTAAAATGATGGGATTTTCCCGCCCAAACACACTAATGTTGATTCAAACCAACACTGGCTTTGAGCAGATGATCCTTGCTGCTTGTGACCACTGATCATTCTTCAGTTCCGTCTATCGATTGCTCACTTTAACGGTTGCCGCCATTCAATGCTCTGTGCGGAAAAATTTTCTACCATCCACTCACAGGATGGAAGCACTGTCAAACCACTGAAAGTACAGTGTGTGGAGTTTTCTAGCACTCTGAAAATCGAAACCGAGAAAAGAGCAAAGAACTTGGGAAGGGAAATTTTAAAAAAAGAAACTGAAGATTTTTTAGGCAAAAATACGGCACTGCTGATAAAACTGCACAGCTTAGCCCCAGTAAAAAATACACTGTTCAGCAATTTAAAGGTAACACATCACTCTAATGTTTCAGTCAATGAAAATGCTTTAAAGTTAAATTACATTTCGGCAGAGGATGTACTTCCTGGCAGATGGGCTACAGCAGCAGAAGACCACACACCTGTCAGCTAAGAACAGGAAATTGAGGCTACAATTCACACAGACTCACAAAAACTGGACCACAGAAGATGGAAAAACGTTGTCTGGTCTGATGAGTCTCCATTTCTGCTGCCACGTTCGGCATTTGGCGTCAACATCATGAAAGCATGGATCCATTCTGCCTTGTATCAACGGTTCAGGCTGGTGGTGGTGGTGTCATGGTGTGGGGGATATTTTCTAGGCACACTTTAGACCCCTTAGTACCAGTAGAGCATGGTTCCAACGCCACAGCCTACCTGAATATTGTTGCTGACTGTGTCCATCCCTTTCTGACTACAGTGAACCATCTTCTAAAGGCTACTGCCAGCAGGATAAGGCGCCACATCATAAAGCTGGAATCATCTCAGACTGAGATTGGCATCATGGATGTACAGTAGACAAATCTGCAGCAACTGTGTGATGCTGTCATGTCAACATGGACCAAAGTCTGAGGAATGTTTCCAGAACTTTGATGAATCGATGCCACCGAGGATTAAGGCAGTTCTGAAGGTTAAAGGAGATCCGACTCGGTATACTAACAAGGTGTGTCAAAGAAAGTGGCTGGTGAGTTTACATTTCTATCCTCACATTCATTCAGTCAACTTCCTTAGAACACAGATTACATGAGAACTCTTCTTATTTTAGTATGTATAACAGATGGTTTATATTTGTATTTTAAAGTTTATTGCTAGGAATCTTTGACCTATCGGAGTTCATACCATGAAGGTTCCAGATATTTTGTTTTTAATTCTTGAGCCAAAACACTGAGACTGTTTACTATTTCAGATGCTCAGAAATGTGTTGACCTGCTTTTAAAACCAATTTTACACATAAAAAATGGTTTATAAGTTTTCATCATCAGAACACACTGGGTTTATAAATAGTCTATGTAAAATGTTCATAATTGTAGGCTTTTTCTTCATTAAAATTGTATTTACAGCTCAACAAGATAAAGTGGGACGAGCACACGTGTGGTCCACTAAAGCCCTGACTGTCAGAGCCCTGAGCTGCAGCAACCGCACATGCTCGCCGCCATCGTTGTTCTACTTAATCTAGACGCACTGCAGGATGCAGATCTTTGCAGCTTTTATAAAAAGGAACATGGCCTGCCTTTTTTTTTCCATGCATGGTAGATAAAAAGAGATGTCTGTTCAGGACGTGGTTGTTTCCTCTTCCTCTGCAGAGAGAAGGGAAAGTCCAGTTCCAACGATCACCTTATCAATTAGTCATTAATATGACTAATTGAGTGTGGCGCTGAACTATACTCTTGTGGTTACCGGGTCCCAACGGACTTGCGATGCCAGAAAACTCTAAAAGATGTGACATTTGAAATGTTAAATTGAACTTTTAGTTATGTTATTGATCCCATGGCAGGGAAATGATTTGTTATTATCAGTCTGTTGAAAATTGAATAAAACAGATAATGCAGCGTATTTTGTGGTTGCCAGATGACAACGGCTGGTCATGTTAAGCTGGGTATTCATTACATCAATCGTGTGACGGTAGATTGCAGCCATCAAAGATAA
Source organism: Oryzias sinensis (assembly GCA_037389245.1). Taxonomy (NCBI): domain Eukaryota; kingdom Metazoa; phylum Chordata; class Actinopteri; order Beloniformes; family Adrianichthyidae; genus Oryzias; species Oryzias sinensis. Next base: position 13,054,685 of record CM074505.1, on the reverse strand, counting down.
ACAAACAACAACAAAAACATTTTAATAGAAATCTGCCAGCGTCACTATCGTCGGCACAAAATACGTCATTAGATTGACATGCAGAGCGGCCAATCAATCATCCTCTGAGACATATGTCACTGCGTTTTACTAAACTCAGGGCACTTTCTTTTTTCCTTTGACTCATAATTTCAGATGCAATTTGAATTTATAATATTTGGCCTACAAGAAACACAAAATTGGCAACTAATCTAATTATAATCTTTACTAGGTTTCATATTTACAAATAAAAATTTTTTTCATCACAACTGTTTTCCTTGTAATAATTCAAGAATTATAACTTAATGTAGGTATTATTTCTAATTGTATGAACAATAAACAGCCATACCTACATATTAAAATTGGTCTGTCTTTGAACCTATTCAATGCATTGTAATGTGATTTATAATAGTTCTTTTAATGTTATGTCCAATGTCATGCTTCCCCATTACAGGGTTTACAGCAGAGTATGAAAGGTGATCATCACTGCTTTCTATTTCCGTAATAAAACGTCTCATCTGTTGTAATTATGTGTTACTAGAACAATAATATTAATACACGCAACAAAGTTATCTTCTCACAAAGATTTGTGTCCTCTTACTGTGTAGTTTTTGAATTATTAGTACATAAACATAACACTTTTAAGTACTAAAGATGAAGATCTCAACTTTGAAGTCAAATTTACAGTGACCTTGGTGCACCTATATATATGTATTTATAGGTATAGCTCACCGGCCAAAACAGAGTGGGGATCCCTGGTGGAAACACCACCCGCGGATCGTTTCAGACCCAGAAGTGGTGGGAAAACATCCCAGAAAGCGACGGCAAACACGCCCCTCTACTCATAGGATGACATTAAAAAAAAAGATGTATGTTTGTCAAAATTGGTTGACATTGGGAGGAAAAACTCTGAGCTAAAGTAGGCGAACTGCAGTTGACTGATGCGGCAGTAAAAATACGAAAACGTCTGTAGGATCAGAATACCCAACTTTCTTTCTTTTTCTGATTCTCCTTTTACAACTATCGCTACGGTCAGGTGCCAGTTAAGCCACTGTATCCCTGTCTGTGTCACGGTGCTGCTGGAGCCTGTCCTGCCTAATGTTGGGCTAAGGCGAGCTACCCCTGCTCAGGTCCAGTGACCGGAGGGAGGGCGCCCGCCCCGCCTGTCCCGGGGTTAAAAACTGGCCAACGGAGCGGGGTTCCCCACCTGCTTCGTGCCGCAGACGGCGAAGACGGGAATCCCTCCGCTGCCTGCTGCGAGATTTTAATTTTTTTTCATGATTCTCTTATTATCCACTCTTTTTTTTCGCTGAACATTGACCTTTTTATAGAAAGAAAAAGCGGCAGAACATTGCTGCTCATATTTTTTCTTTTAATTTAGCAGAGCTTTTACTGAGACATCTCATTGGTCCGTTTATGACTTAAATAATTTGCACTACAGAAAAATATTTAAAGAGGATTATCAAGATGTTGTAAAAAAACAAAAGGTATCAGATCAAGAATGGTTATTCCGATTAATACTGTTCTACTGACTGTTCTATTCTAGCTGTTTATTTCAGTCCAGTTTGCGTATAAAGTCAATGGAGCGACCCCAGAAAAAGCAGCTCACTGCTCAGTTTTCAAACTTCTAAAACTCACCCTGGTTTGTAAAAATGTAAAAAGTTTACACAGAGAAAAGGGGATTAAGACCCTCCACTGCCTCAAAGACAAAGAAAATTGAAAGAAACTGCAGACATTTGCGGTGGGAGTTTGCAGTGATTTCTGTCTTCTGGCATCTAAGCACTGATGGATTTTATCATAGAGCTCGGTGGAAATAAAGACTGAGAACTCCTCAATCGGCCTGCAGGCCCACAGAAAAGCGTTCACAGGCATTCTTTCCACTTCCTGAAGCAGCAGTTCTCCATCGTCCCACTCAGCCTCTTGTCTCTGGTGAAGCTTCCATGCAGAATCAGTGGGTGAGAGTTAACTGACGAAACAACGGACGCCACATTTTTTGATCTCAGTAAATGAACAGACAAAAACAGGTATATAAATTATTTACTCACAACGTAAACTTGATATTTACAGAAAAGGAATGTACATATAAACAAGCTGAGAAGCAGGAGAACCGCAGATCCTCATTCACGTTCTTTGTTTTCCACATGCTCAAAGTAGTCCAGGGAGTCGTACACCGGAACCTGGCACTGGAGGGAAAAGAAGGAGGAGCTCTTCATTTCACGATTTAACATGTTGTATGTTTTACTTTATCTTACACCAGACTAAATGAGTGTGAGAAGTAGACAGAAGCAGGAAGTCAGCCACTCTAAGTAATGCATCACACAGGAAATCTCCATCCATCCATCCATCCATCCATCCATCCATCCATCCATCCATCCCATCCACCATCCATCCATCCATCCATCCATCCATCCATCCATCCATCCATCCATCCATCCATCTTCTGAACCCATGCAGCATGTTTTCGGACTGTGGGAGGGAACCGGAGTTCCCAGAGAAAATCCACACATGCTTGAGGAGAACATGCAACCTCCACACAGAAAATACCCAGTCAGCATTTTAACCTCTGGGTGTGAGGTAACTGTTAACCACTACACCACTAGAACCTTTATAGGGGTCTGACAGCACAGATGGCAGCTGATGCTCACCCACTGAGAGGAGCCTCTGGAGGAGCTGGTGCTGTGATTGTCCATGTCACTGATGTCTGAGTTGGTGTATGGACTCTGGTGTATGACCCGGGCCGCACCTCCCGAGCCTTAAAAAAACAACACGGAGGGTTGAGGCAGTTGAAACCGAAACCTCCTACATGTGTCGTTTGACTTCATCTCCGCCCGTCTGCAGCCCCGGCTTTTGTTTGGAGGGTCAGCGTGAGAGAGGAAACCACAAACATCCTGGACTGCACACTAGCAGACCGCATGCTGCTCATCAGAATCAGTCACGTCAAAGAAACCTTCAACGTTTAGAGGCAGCACAAAGTGTGTTACAAGAGACCTGTGCAGTTTTCAAAAAACAAAATCAAACACAAAAAGATAGACAAACAGCCTGTCAGTCTGAAGAAACATAATCACTCAAACACGGAAATTAAATCTACTGAAAACACAATTGTTGTTATTGAACACCACAAATCTAATAAGCTATTTAAAAATTCACCACCGCGACGTGTGAACATGAAGCTGCCGTCATTGCTAGGGCTCATTCTAAAAAAAACTGCAGGCCTTGCATGTAAATAACTGTAAGGGCTGCATCAGCATCGATAGTGAGCGTTTTTTCTCTGCTGCAAATGTGCTGGATGATAAAATCAACAGCTAACCTGTCAGAAAGCAGAGATGCTACTTATCGTCAGGAAAAATCTCCTATTCCAACCACAGTTAAAAACAAAATGTTATAGTGGTGCCTGTTTTCTTTTTGAAAGACACTTGAATGTCTATGTGTTTGAAAAGTTTATTTCTATCAGCAACCATTTATTTTGAACATCAAAAATTTTATGGTTATTATTTTGCACTTCAGTTTCAAACAAAGCAATCATTTTTGCACTTTAAGATAAAACTATTTCTTTTGTACGTTATTATGTCGGGCATTAGTATTTGTATTGAAAAATGTACTTGTTAAAATAGTATTTAAGTTAAAGTCTTAGTATTTGTTCTGACCATTGAAATGCATTTCCTCTGTTCACAGATGTATGACAGACTGAAAAGGCTAATAAAGTGTTTTTTTCTATAATCTGTTCAATTTATTTGCAGGTAGAACTAGTTCTGCAAATTTGTTGAATACATTAGAGCTGTTTGCTGTTACTTTGTACTCACTAATGTTTTTTTCTTAAGTATTTAAAAAAAATATCAGTGGAGTATCGGTATCGACTACAAGAGGCAGGAAAATATCGGTATCAGGTTGTAAAAAGTCATTATCGTGCATCACTACATAGAACAGGTGTCTGTGGTGGTAGAGTCACCTGTTTAAAGAAATACATCTATACAGCATATTTATGGTTGACTTTAAAAATATGTGGTTAAATAAAAGTTGTATTTTAGGAAAACACTACCCGTTAAATCAATGTGTTTCTATCAGTTTGAGAGAATCAGACACTTAATACGCATGTTTGTGTGATTTTATTACAATCGCTTCCAGCAATTATCTAGTTATTTTCTCCTCTAAACCTTTCGCTATAACCTTTTCACCTTTTACCATTGTTCCTTTTTTTTTCATGGACCTTAATCTCATTTCTTTGCTTGTGTGCATCTTTCTTCAAACCCATCCGAACAGTTTCTGCTGTTTCAGAACATTTTCAGCTTTTTTTCCTTGGTTATTGTCACGTTTTGCGAAAACAACTACTTTTCTAGACTTCTGTTGCTTTTCTTTAAATTATTTCTCCTTTAAGGTTCATTTATAAGATCAGCACTTAAAACGGTTTTATTATTTTCTGTATGAATATTTTTGTTTTTATGCTTGTAAAACGGTGCGCCCTTTGATTTATGTGTCGGCTTTGAACATTTTATGACATTATATATCATCCAAATATATTAACTGCACTTAGACCAGGGGTGTGCCAACTTTTAGATTGCTGGGCCACAAAAGGTTCAGAAAATTTGACAGAGGGGCCGGACCAGGAGCAGACCATTTGGGTGTTTTGATGAAAAAAATTAACATGGAATCGGGATGAAAACACGCTTTAACCCATGAGAACCCAGACCCCTTCTTTGTTAAAAACAAAATGATGTGTATTTTACCACAATCCAAGTGGACCACAGAATCCTTTTGAGATATTTTTCTGTTAACTTATGTCACTATGGGTTCTTATGGGTTAATTTTTAATATAAATTAATTTTATTTTAAAACTGAGCATTTATTTAAGGAGTTTTTAAAACGGTGACTTTTGTTCTCATTTTAGGGTCAATCGCACAGATGGGTTGACGTCCATCAGAGAAAAAAAGCAAACTAAGAGGAAATGCTGCGTTCGTGTGCTGTTTAAATAATTGGAAAAAAAGACTAAAACAACATGTCAGAAAAAGTGTTCCTCATGAATGCAGAATAGCTTTCTGCACCTAGACAAAGGTACAGTTCTTTGTAGTGCACAATTCATGCACAGACACCAGAATTACTGGGAAAATAAAACGATAATCAATACACTTTATTCCAGTTTTCCAGATTCAATACTTTATGGCCGTGGTTTGTCCCCCCCTGACTTAGTCCCACTAATCATTTTAAAAAAACTAACAATTTTATTTTTCAAGTGTTGGTAGCAATGTATTGTGTTACTTTTTGTTGTAATGTAAATTTGAGCCACTACTTATATGACCTGATGGTGGTATAGGTTGGCGGCAACAAAGCGCGGCCGCCATCAGTGTGTGAATGTGTGTGCGTGGACGTGTGAATGGGACTGTGAAGTGCTTTGGGCCTTGGAGGAAGGTGGTAAAGCATTACGGTAGAACACCATACTCAACATCTAAGTATATTTTTTCTGGTGATGCATTCAGTGGCTTGTGGGTTACAACAGATTAGTCGTAATGGTTGAAAAAAGCGACATGGTGGGGGCTTCACTGATGATGTTTGGTTCTGTAGGCATTAAAAAAAGTAACTGCAAAGAAACACTGTAAATAAAAAATGCATAAACCAGAGACATTAATGTTATGAGTAAGGGATTGTTTTTAAGCTGCAACAGGTTCTGTGTGACTTTAAACAGTCTGGATGTAACTCAGACAACAGCGATCGGCCTCAGAACAGGAGCCAGAACGTTTGTCAGGAGGTTTTGTCTCTACCTTTGTTCTTTCGCAGACAGCAGAAGCAGGCGAAGGTGATCAGGAGCAGCAGCGACGCCACCGTCACAGACGCCACGATGGAAACTGGAAGAGCCTTGGGTGGTCCAGAATCTTTTGATGGATTTGGGGGAAAAAAAGTTTTGTTTCTGATTTAAAAAGTTTGGTACTTAAAAGGATTCCATTCAAACTCAATCACTTTTCAACAAAAAGAAAATTGATTATAACTTTATGGAGGAAGGCATTTTTTCTCATACCTGCTGTTGAGTTTGTTTGGTTCTCTTTAGTTTTCACGGTGATGATTGTACCGTTTCCCCTGACTTTAATTAATTCAGGGATCTCAATGATAATTTCACAGTCGTATCTGCCTGAATCCTGTATTTTGATGCTGTCAAAGTTCCAGAAGGAACATTTTTCCATCTCATCGTTTTGAGTTTCTTGAAGTGGATTTGTCAAAAATGAATCAAGTTTGAGTTGATTTTTGAACCAGGTCAGTCTCACTCTGCTCGCTCCTGTCCAGCAGCAGCTGATGTTCACAGCTTCTCCTTCAAAGGCATCAAAGTCTGCAGTTTGTCTGACATTTACTGTGTTCAATGATACACCTGTAAGGAGACATAGAGGAGGTGAAAAAGATCAGTTATAGTCACAGACGAAATGATGAACGAAAGAGAAACTCAACTTGTTTTAAAAAATGCTCCCAAAAGAAGATTTCTGCAGCGTTGTGCTTTATCGACAACAGAAATGTTGTCTAGTGATAACCAGGGTAGCATGACTTGTAGTCTTACGGCAGCACATAAAAACCACATTAAAGCACATGGAGAGGAAAGCTGCTGTGTTTGTTTTCTACTTACTCCAAGAAGAGAGCGTGCAGAGAGAAGAGAAATGCAGGCTGATCAGCAGCAGCTTCATCCTTCCAGGCTGATTCATCTGTGAAGACTGAGACTCTTCTCATCTCACGTCTCTGGGGCCCCGCCCATCAAACGCAACAGGAGGTGTCCTTTTTGACGAAGCCTGCAAAAACCACAGCCTCTTTCCTTCCGTCTTCATGCAGGCGGCATTTCTAGAATTTGATGCCTCTTCTCGGCTGTGAAGGGCTTTAGATCAGATGAACCAGCGGCTGACCTTTGTGCAGACTCCAGCACCATCGGTGTGACGCTTTCACAGACTTTTCTCATGAAGGTGAAGAGGAAACACAACGGCGGAAGTCACAGCTGACATGTCAGGGTAGACGGGTGTGTGCAGCTGTTTGTGCAGCTGTTTGTGCGGGTGTTTGTGTGTGTGTGCACATTTGTTCTTGCATGTGGGTTTATGTCTCTGTGTGTGTGTAAGTGTGTGCATGAATGTTGTGTTGGCCGGGTTGAAACTGGACTTTAAAGAAAGCGTTCTGAAACCTTCACTGGAACCCAGAATTCTCCTGATCCTGGAATCACTTTCAGATTTTAAGGTTACATCAAGTATTTCAGGTCATCAAGCTCCTTAAGTCGCACAGCTAATGTCAGTCCACAAAGTATTTGTCGATGGAGCAATCCAGATGTTTTTGTCAGATGTGATTCTGTGATGTTTTCGCTCACCATAGTATTTCTACTTGACCTCTTTAACGGATCTGGTTTTTGTCCAAAAGTCTCTCCGACTGTCGAATCTCGACAAACTCCAAGTCCTTCAGTGCCGTTCTGCTTCTTTGATGACTTTCTGGACGAGTCCTCATTGGATGCTTGGAGTCATTTTGGGTTTGGATTGTTTCTAAAAAGCATCTCCACCATTTCTGTCTCTCTCTGGATGAGGGACTCTGACCTCTACCAGCATTCAGGAACTCCTACCAACAGAAATCCTACTTTTTAGTGTCCACCATGAACTCCCACAATCCATCAGGACTCTAACATCTCTAAGACTGTTAAAGAGAGCATGTAAACTTTATTTAAAAGACAGATACAGCGGCAACCACTGACGTTGCTTCCAACTGCCCCTCATGCTGTCTCCTGTTGAATGGTTGTTCTGTTTTTTCGTGGTTGGATGTCTTCAGTTAATTGTTCTGCAGAGCAGGAAAACCAGTTTTTAAATGGAGTCAGGCCAGATTGTTTTTTATCTTTTTTGTTTAGTGAATGGATGAATAAATGAATGACTTAACCTACTTAACATTGGCAGAGTCCACCCGTTACTCTCTCTAGCCTTATTTAAGTGATCTACTTTTAAAGTATGATGAGGATGTCCGGGGCTGGACTTTTACTTGTTCCCAAGGAAAGGACCAAAGCGTAAGGTGAGGCTTCGTTCTGCCATTACGGTCCTCGCCTGTGGAACAGTCTGCAGGAGAACCTCAGGGCTGCAGAGACTGTAGAGGTTTTTAAGAAGAGGTTCAAGACCCACCTTTTTAATTTCGCTCAGCTAATCTTTTCTGCTTAGTTATTCTATTAATAATTCCATCCCATTCATCCATCTTCCTCCGCTTATCCGGGACCGGGCCTTGGGGGCAGCAGACTGAGCAGAGATGCCCAGACTTCCCTCGCCCCAGCCACTTCCTCCAGCTCCTCTGGGGGAACCCCGAGGTGTTCCCTGGCCAGCCGAGAGACGTAGTCTCTCCAGCGTGTCCTGGGTCTTCCCTGGGCCCTCCGCCCAGTGAGACATGCCCGGAACACCTCCCCAGGGAGGCGTCTAGGAGGCATCCAGACTAGATGCCAGAGCCACCTCAACTTGCTCCTTTCGATGTGGAGGAGAAACGGTTCTTCTCCGAGCCCTCCGTGGGTGGCCGAGCTTCTCACCCTATCTCTAAGTGAGCGCCCCGCCACCCTACGGAGGAAGCTCATTTCAGCCGCTTGTATTCGGGACCTCGTTCTTTCGGTCATGACCCAGAGCTCATGGCCATAGGTGAGTATTGGAACGAAGATCGACCGGTAAATTGAGAGCTTTGGTTTTCGGCTCAGCTATCTCTTCACCACAACAGAACGATACAGCGACCGCATAACTACGGACGCCGCTCCGATCCACCTGTCAATCTCACACTCCGGTCTTCCCTCACTCGTGAAAAAGACCCCCAGATATTTAAACTCCTCTACCTGGGGTAGGGATACTCCACCCACCGAGAGATTGATATTAATAATTATTTTATGTATTTCATTTCATTGTATAAAGTGCTTCAAGTTGCGCAATGTAATTTTTTTATAAATAAAGTTTGATTTGATTTTGATTGGCTCTCTACGTTACACTGACATTTAAAATGTGACCCTTTCATGTTCATGCTTCTCATGTGCTCTGGAATTTCTTTTAGTGACAGGGTGGCAAACCTTTCAACATGTTTGACTTACTTTTTTTAAAGAACATAAATATGACAAAAAAAAACAAGGAACTGAACCCAAAATACAAAAAAAAAAAACAATAAAAAAAACTGACTAAAATTACGAAGAGGACCTGACAGAAGCCTGGACCTGGCTGAGCTGACTGAAACCTGCAGCAAACGTGAACCACGGAAGTGAAACGACAGAAGGAGGAAGCAGAAATACCTGAGGAGAAACAGAGTTTAAAATATTTCATCAGACACTTCAGCTTCCATGCAAACAAACAAACATATCAAGAAAGAAACAGAGACCAGTGAAGTCAATGATATTTTTATCTGTGCTTTATTTCCCTCACATTTTATTATTTAGACACACCTGTGGAAAATAGCAGGTGTGGACGAAATTCAAGCAGTCAAAAAGGAAATGAAGAAATGGGCTTCAAAGGAACATCAGTCATCACCATCCAGATGAAAACATACTACATCCAGGAGGACTAAAAGGCATAAAAAAGAGAACCAGGAGTTTGTCAAAACTTATCAGGAAAAAAAAAACACTTTCTGAAGAAACTGCTGTGATCACATTGACAAAAGGAGAATGTTATAGTGAAGGACACCATGGTACTATATGCAGATATCTTCAAAGGAAATCATAGAAGTAGGTTTAAAAGTTGTCATCTGGACTTGGTTTTTAAGTTGAAGATGTTTCATCCCTTATCCAAAACGCCTTTGTCTATTCTGATGTAGCTGGTAATAGAGCTATGTGCTCATGGGGGAGGAGTCAGACCTGAAACTGGATAGTATGGATAGTAGATTTCAGGTCTGACTCCTCCCCCATGAGCTGGATGAATGAAAGTCTTCATAGATATATTCTTCAAAGGAAACAAACACAGTCCCTGCAGTTATTGTGGTTCTGTTAGTCATGCCTCCTCCAGGGGCATTACACCTGTTGCTCATTCCCACAAGCAGCTCCTCCACACCTGCCGGCCATCAAGGACACTATATTATCCCTGAAGAGGACGTCCAGCCAGAGCCAGATTGTTGCTCACCTTGTGGTAACGGTTTACGGCCTATGACGTTTATCTGCACCTAAGAACTACTCAACTCTAACCATTCCATGATCCCTTCCAGAAATACCATCCTATCAGCCCTTCTGTCTGTCTGCCCGTTCGACCACCTGTAAGTCTCTCTCCCCGCCCTGTCTCATCCTCTCCCCAGCCAAGACATAATATACCAATTCACTTCCACCAGTTTGTGTCTGCACTTGGATTCATCCAACACCTTCTCCTATCAGCAGTCAAACATGGTGGAGTTTCAAAAATGGATTTGCTGCTTCTCATTCTGGATATCTTGACCATTTGAACAGGATCATGCAGTCTGATGATTACCAAAGAATTTGGGACCCAAAGTGGAGGCCAGTGTCAGACAGCTGCATGGTCATAGGTCTTTTAGCAGGAAAATCTCCGGAAACACTTCAAAACGCTTTCAAACTGTCAAAAAGAGCTGAAGAGTTCTGTAAGAAATCCTGATTTAAATCCCATGGAACACCTGAGGTCTCAAAAACAGCATCTGGTAGAGGACGTCCACCACATCAATAACCGGGTGGGATTATATAAGTTTGCTTCCTTCCATTCCCTTTCAAGCAATAATTATTGATATGTCTAATTATCCTAAGTTTGATTAGTTACTGTATGAATGTATAACTGATGATTGTATTGCTTTTGTGTATTATTTCTATTTAATTGCTCGAAATAAACCATTTCAAATCAAAAACATCTGAAGAATCGGGAGAAGTTTGCAAAAAAGAGTCCACACTTCCAGAAGAGAAGTAGAAACTCGTTTGTGATCCCAGGAAGCAGATGACTTTCAACAAATAACTAGCAAATTAAAGTGCCAACAATTTTGAAAAACCTTTTTGAGTAAAGTGTGAAATTTACTAAGAATTGCAGGGATGGTTGTATCATGACTATGCATTTATCACATACAGTTCTCAGGACCCTTTGGGGTTTTTGACTTCAGCTGAAGGAAAGGCCTACCTACTAAACATTGAAGGTCTGGTGGATCTGGAGTCTCTTCCAAACACTTCTGTAGAACTTTGGCCTCCCTTGACATTGATGTGCTGTCAAATGTTTGAATGTCAGATTATTTTTGGAGGTCATTTGAAAATTTGGGGATGCACAGTTGCAGAGTGGTTAGCACTCTTTCCTCACAGTGAGAAGGCACTGGATCAAACCCAGCTGGGTTGGTCCTGTGTGGAGTTTGCATGTTCTCCTCATCTGTGGGTTTTTTATAGGAACTCCAGTATCCTCCCACAGTCCAAAAAATATGCTTCATAGGTTTATGGGTGACTCTAAATTATCACACATGTGAGTGTGGCCCTGCCCGGGATGTACCACACCTTCACCAAGCAGTAGCTGGGATAGGCTCTATCAACCCTGTGACTCAAAAAGGGATACAGCAGGTACTGAAGATGGGTGTTAATGGATATTTGAGACAAGTGCTGTAAATAAACATAGAATGTCCTATAAATCCAAGCAAATGCAACAACAAACCCATACTTTTACAACAAACCATACTTTTATTGGTTATTTGGACATAAATGGTGTGAATTTTTGTCAGTATTGATGCAGTTCTTGGACTTTTTGGTTCTGTTTGTTTATATCTATTTTATCCTTATCCCGTAAAGACAGTTTTCCTTCATCCCTGGTCAAAGCAAACTCCTGCCTACCGGTTCCTGGTGGGAAAGCCTGTCCTGACATACAGAAGACATGGAACATCTACCTGAAAGATATTCTTTCATCAACTTTCTGTGGTACCGGAATGTTGGTCTACTTGTTTGGCATTATCTGAAGTATTAGACTATCAGTTTTAGAGGAAACTACATGAACTTCATAAACTGGTGGTTTTGTTTCATAGCTTCAGCGTTCTTTTCTTTTTTACAAATTCTTCCTACTTCAACCAGTGTGATCTATGACCTGTGTCTGATAAAAGGAACCCTTTTACTATACTAATTTTGAAGTGCTTTAAAGTGTTGGTTGATTGAAATCCTATAATAGTGTTTCTTTAGTGAGTATTGGGATCTGCAGTGAACATCTCACATGTTGATGTCTACAACATCTTGGACAAATACCTAAAACTGGATGAAAAAGAAATAACCTGCCGAAAAGAGGATGGAGGCTGGTCATGCTCTTCAACCGGCTCTTTAAAACAGTTTCTACCACAGCGCTTGTTAAATGACACGAAAGACGTGAAGATTTGGGAAATTTGTCGACATATGAAAAACAAAACGTTTACCCTCATATCCATTAGGACACTAGCTTTAGTCTATTAGTAATGTTCCATGAAGCACCCGATTTTATTTTTAAAATGTCTAGCAGTTTTACACAATGGTTATTTTAAAGCTTGATCTCGCCAAATCTCATAAAATCCCATGAGAGTAGCGTTCAGTCACTGGTAAAGGAAAGGCATAACATGTTGATCTCTACTTTTATGGATCAATTTTGGATCTATTGTCATGGTACCTCCCTCTCTGCTTTATTTCACAGACTGAACCCAGCTGTTTGCACTTACCTCATCTCCAGTCCAGTATTTATGGTGGCCTTGTTCCAGTATTTATCGCCAGTTCGTTGCCCTCTATGGTGCAGTACTTGGTCGAATGTTTAAACTCATTTACCAAGCCCAACCTTTGTCTTGAAAAGTTCTCATTCAAGTTTTCGCTCTACCAAAATCTCAAGTGCTGACCTGGGTTCAGTCTCAAGCTCCTCACCTTCAAGTCAACCATGCCTGCCAAAGCCTTCAGCCTCGTCACCACACCAAGCTACGCCACGACCACGCCCTTTGTCAAGCCACGTTACTCCCAGCTCCAAGTACCATCATCATCTGCCTCGTCAAAGAGGTAGAGGATGATGGTGACGATTCCACGGACTTCTCATCTAGTTTGATTTAATCAACTCAGCCCTCATGTCGGAGCCATCGAGTCATATAGTTTAGATCCAGATTCCAAATCAGACGAGGAAAATAAAGACGTTCATGGATCTATTTGTCAGCAGGCGGATGCATCAGGATGCGGTGGAGCAGGGAGCTTGTGGCCCGACAATTTTCGTTTATACGTTACGATTACTAGCTTTTACAAACTGTATTTTTTCATCTACTCCTGGTTTACGGGCTGCACTGTGGTGCAGTGGTTAGCGCTCTTGCCTCACAGCAAGAAGGTCCCCGGTTAGAGTCCCGGCTGGGGGACCTGAACCATAACATCAATGGGGGACCTTTCTGTGTGGAGTTTGCATGTTCTCCCCGTGTATGCATGGGTTCTCTCCGGGATCTCTGGCTTTCTCCCACCGTCGAAAAACATGCTTCATATGTTAATCGGAAACTCTAAATTGTCCATTGGTGTGACTGTGTGAGTGGATGGGTGGGTGATTATGGACATTCTACCGTGCGACAGACTGGCAACCTGCCCAGGGTGTCCCCCTGCCTTCGCCCATAAGTGGCCGGGATAGGTTCCAGCAACCCTGTGACCCCGAAAGGGAAAAACTAAATAGAAAATGAATGAAAAGATGAATGAATGAACTCCTGATTTACATCAATTTGAATAAAGAAATACTCAGATATGCAATTTTGTACTTCAGTATCTTCATATCTGTCCTCCATGAGAACAATGCTACAAGAACAGGTTAAAAACAGCTTTTTCACTGAAGTGGGTCTTTAAAGGAAACGTTTTATTTGAAGTGAGATGTTCCATTTTCCGACATGAACACAACAGACCACCTCAGCATCTCCTGTAAGGCCTGATGAGTGGAAACGGCCTGATGTCCTACTTCTTCTGGCCTGTCAGTTTGATCTGAGACAAACAGGAAGCCCCTCGACCACAAACCTGTCAGCTCATCTCTGATGTTTGCTTGTGAAAGCCCCCGACTTTGACTTAACCAGCACTGAACCAATGAACGGACGTTTACTCCGTCACAGAAGGAGCTCACGTGCAGTCCACTCATGCTTAAAGTAGGACACACACCAGGCTCTTCTTTTGTCCGTTTAAAGTTTGATTTTTTCTTTCTAATTTTAAACAATTCTGTACTTTAAGGCATAAACTACAACCTTGTGTTAGAATAGAGAAACAGGGGTATGAAGTAGGTGTGTGTGTAGTGGCAAGAGTCTGGCTATACGCTACGTATCGCGATACATCTCAAGTGTCACTCGTTTACATATGGAGCCCGTTACAAAGCACCACAATCTGGGTTTTTATACGATACCAGCAGCAACGGGGCACAGAGTTTCAGTCTGGTACCCATCAAGCAAAAACTAAATCAATACATGTTTCATGATGATGATGATGATGATGATGACTTTATTAATCCCACAATGGGGAAAATTCATATATCTGTGTCAGCAAAAAACGACATTCAGAAATAATCGATATAATGTAACATAAAAATGACATTCATATTAAATTATTAAAAATATTAAATTATTAAAAACTATAATTACAAACCTATTGAAATTATTATCGAAAATGAGATTCATATTAAATAAATAAATAAATATTAAATACTAATACTACTACTAATAATGACAATCACAATAATATGTACATTTTTACTCTGTTTTACTCATTTTATTTTAAGTCTCTAGGTGGCTGGCCATGGCCAGAACGGGACAGAGGATGGAAATTAGCCTAGGCTACAATCCTGCATATTTACAGTGTCTCATTACCTTTAGAGTATTCTACACTGTTTGCTGTATGCATTGTCCCTTAAATAAATAAATACAAAAAAATACAAAAAAAATACAAATAAAAAATATACAGAAAAATGTGTGGTCAACTTTTTTTTTAAATTGTAAATTGTACAAATTGTAAAAACAGCAACAACTGCAACAAACGTAAATGAATCAATCAGTAAAAGAAAAAAAAACACCCCTGGGACCGTGGAGTGTCACTGTAACACGGTGTTGTACAGTCTGATGGCTGTGGGGAGGAATGACCTGCAGTAGCTCCTTCTTACACTGAAGGTGCAGCAGTCTGGTGCTGAAAGAGCTGGTCAGCGCCTCTACAGTTTGATGCAGGGGGTGGGAGGGGTTATCCATGTCCGCCACCTCCTCGCTAGACTCTAGTGTGCAGCCCAGGACAGAGCCGGCCTTCCTAACCAGTTTGTTAAGCCTCTTCAGCCTCTGCCTGCACTGCCCCCCGCCCAGCACACAACTCCATAAAGGACCACTGAGGCCACCACAGTGTCATAAAAGGTCCTCAGCAGCTGTCTGCACACGCCGAACGACCTCAGTCTCCTCAGCAGGTGGAGGCGACTCTGACCCCCCCTGTACAGAGCATCCGTGTTGTTGGACCAGTCCGGTTTGTTACGATACTTAGTATTTAGCGATACTTGGATGAATTTGCTGTTAAGACGATATTTATTTAATTATGTATGAGCATCTGATTCTTGTTTTCCCCTTAAACCCCCGACCGTTAGTTTGCCGCTCAGCACACAAAGCCTTTTTGAACAGCTCTACACACACACAAACAACAAGATCTTGCGGGAATCAGCTTGTGTTAAGTCCTAAATGTTCAGTCGGCTTTGCTGTTTATGTTTGTTTTGTTATATGTCAATATATCCAATTGATTTTTCTCTACACTCCTCGAGTGAAGCAGTTTTTGCTCAGTAACTATGATTACCTTGTGGGGTAAATTACTTTTAAAGAGTAATTGTTTATTTTACTTTAGCTTTTAATTACTTTACTTATTTCCTATTTTAAAAAGCTATTCACTAATTGTTATTTTCTTGAATTTCTAAGTGAAAAAAGCTTATACAAGCAAGATGCCCTTGTCTTTTTATTTAACTTTAAGCAATAACCTCATGCAAAGGATGAACTTGATTTTTTTAAGTCATGACCCGCCTTCATTCAGATGCAGACAGCCGTTTGAACAACACTAAAATAAATTACAGTACGTGCCGTGTATGCCCCTGCTCTAAGTGAAATGTGACAAACGTAGGGATGTGACAGTTAATCAATTTATCGATCAATAGATTTCTATTTGTGGGATCAAACCAGATTGATCTTTCTTAAGCAGAATCCAATTGAATTGGCCTAAACCATAAAAAATTGTTTCAAAATGAGATACATCAATAATCAAATTGATCTTGGAAAGTACTATTTGGATTGAGACATGGCAGGTTTATTTTATTGTATCATAAAAATGACCAAGTGCATCACAGCGGACAAAACACACGTGATGAGAGCAAAAATGGATCAGTCCATCATTCTGGTCCAACGTGTGGAAACACTTTGAATTTAGCAAAGTCATGTGACCATTCAGTGTGCTAGAATGTTCTAAGAATGTTCCCTTTGGATTCTTTGGATGTGGAAAAACAACAGAGGGCTGAACTTTAGGAAACTAAAATGTGAATGAATTTGACATTCTAGTTTACTTGTTTGTTTGGACTCATATTTCATTTATAATTGATGATCTGGAAGATATCCAAGAATCTGGAGAACTTCACTGTTCAGTAGCAAGAATTTCTGTCTGAGTCTCATTGGTTGAAGTTTGGCCTAAAAATGTCCTGGATCCATAATAGTTCAGTGAATCGAATCGTTTAAAACGAACCAAACATTGAAAGTGAACTGGAAACCACAAATATCAAATCAAATCGTTGTTTAGATGAAACTCTACACCCCTAGAAAAAACACATTACGCTTCTATCAAGTCTGAAACAAAACCAGCCTTTTGAAAAAACAATGAACTATGAAATGCCTTAAAGTGAAATCCATCAATAAAACACATGCAGCATCTGTCTTTGTTCCATCAGACCTTGAATTTAAGTCATGTGACCGCAGCATTGGGGCTATGTCTGTACTTTGACTGATCTGCATCCGTCTGCATGGTACTGATGTGTCAGTAACTCCGTCTTTGTTATTCATTTATTTTATTAATCTCCATTTTGTTTCCTTTGTATAAACAGCCTACTGTTCTCACACACTAATTTGTTCTATTAGCAACCTGTTATGGTTTCACTGAATCGCAATAAAGTAATGAGGGTTACTGTAGTCAAGAAATGGTCATTTACTAACTGAAATTTGAACTATAATTCCTCATGCTCCTCCATTACTGACAAAAGGAATTCAATTACAGTCATTCTTTAGTTTGAAACGCATTTCTTCTAACAAGTAAAAAAAAGCTTCACTGTGAAATGATTATAGATTGCTAACCAGAAAAAAATAAAAAACAGAGTTTCCTTTTTTGTTTTATAAAAACCTTCAAAGTGGTGAGTTTTTCCAGCTCTATGGCGCCCTCCTCTGGCCTGTTTACTTGCTTTGTCACTGCATCCTTCACATGCAAGGATGCAAACACGGAGATTATCACAGTCTCTCTCAGCCTATTTATCTAAAACCCACAAGTTAAATTAGGAGTTTAGGCGTATCTGTGGGCTCAGACTTGAACTTTAACCAACACTTTAAATTTGTAAAACTGACTGAAACAACAATATAAGCGGCTGAAATGAGCTTCCACATCCAGAATATCCAGTTGAGGTGGCTCGTGCATCTGATCCGGATCCATTCTGTACTGGGAAGGTGTTCCAGGCATGTCCCGCCTCGGGGTCCCCCCAGAGGAGCTGGAGGAAGTGACCAGGGAGAGGGAAGTCTGGGCATCTCTGCTTAGACTGTCAGGAGGTTTGCTGTAACACTGAAGCCAAATCATGTGTGCTAATCCTGGAGAGATTCCTGAAGAGAGAGGTAACAAGAATAACGGGTCTGGCTCTATAAACGTCATGAAGGAATAACAAAAAAGTGCCGGTCTACAAAACAAAACATTTAATTTGATTAAAAAAACAGTAAAAATGAGAACCACCCAGGAGGACCAGGGCTGCTACCGATTTAGAATAAGTTTTATTGCCATTACAGTGAAATGCAACGGCTCAAAGCTGGGAGGTACAAGAAAAGACACCTGTGTGCAAAACAAAAGATTAGACTGTGCAAAGATGCAATAAAAAAGACTATGAGTAAATTACTAAAACAATAAATATGAATAAAAGTAAGTAAAACGAGATAAACACTGGCTGATGATAACCTTTAATGAATAAAAGTGTTTTGGATGATCATGTAATTTGATTCAACCACTAATTTACAAATTATTTGATGACATGTCAAAGTGTTCAGTCATTCAACATTTGAAATAGCATGAAGAGCTGCAGGGTGGTGTAGTGGTTGGCGCTCTCGCCTCACAGCAAACAAATCCTGGCTGTGTTTTTTCCAGTGTGGAGTTTGCTTTCTTGTCCATGTGTGGATTTTCTCTGGAAACTCCAGCTTCCTCCCACAGACTAAAAACAGGCTTTAGAAGATAATAGTGTTTACTATAAATTGTGGGTGTGTGGAGCTGCAACAGACTGCTTTTGCCTTTGCCTGACAGGAATTTGGTTGATTCCAGCAACCCTGTGAGCCCAAAATGGACTCAGAGGGTTCTGAAGAGGGATGGCTGAAGAGGCCCAACAAGGAAGTGCGATAGTTGTTATTATTGATTGACAAATATTCTCATTTGCATTTGTTGAAATTCAATTCCTAAGACAGAATCACAGAAATTCTCATTTTTCAAATGAAATTTTTTAATTCAAAAGGTTGAAAGAAACGTATCCTAACCCTAACCAGAGTAAACTTTCATTAAGCGGGATAACTGTTGAGGTCACCGGTTAAACGTTTTTAGAGTAATATGGAGACGCTGAAGTCTGCAGCCAGGTCCTCCTGCTGTTCCTGATGGTTCAGAACTATTCTCACTTGTAATGTCTGGGTTCCCACCAGCAGAGAGCAGCGATGAAGCTGTGATGAGGTTTTCAAATGCATGAAAGAAGAGATGATCTGCAGGAGATGAGAGGTTTTCTGAGAGGACCCACGTCCTTCAGATGTGGTCGTGGCAGTAGATGACACATCTGGAGCGTGCAAAGAGAAGCAGAGAAGAGCTGAACGTCTATTGTTTTTTTGCAAATGAGCGGCTGTGGTTGAATGAAAAAGCTTTGAAGTGCGTTCCAACTCTTTGTTGTTTTGCTGCAGCATGAAAATAAAAAAAGCACAAATGATTTAACAGAGCAGAAATAGTTGAAGAGAGCTAAAATCTCAAAAATGTTGCATTAAAGTTTTGCTTTTCAGAGAGTGTTGAGTGCTTTCAGATGCTGTTAGATGGTCCTGCAGTCTTGGGTTTCAACCTGGTCTGGTTGGCCCAGACTGACGTCAGCTGTGGTGGTTCGGTAAGCCCCGCCTCTCCTGCGTCATGCAGGATGCTGATGCGGTTGCATTTGTGATGCACTTTGTTTGTTCTGCTTCTTCGGCGCGTACACTCCCACACACAGTCTTCAAATTTGCAGCAAACACGACGTCATCAGCAGCAACAACAAGCAAACCACACAGTCTGACCCTCAGTTCAGCAGGGTCAAGGATGGCGGCGGCGCCACCAAGATGAGATCTTCACTTGGTGCTGTAGATCCTGGTCCTGAAGAGTCTATTTCAGCTTTACCAGGTGGTCCAGAAGAAGAGTCCCCCTGTTACTCAGCCTGGCTGGCATCAGGATGAAACCCTGAATCCTTAGCTCTTCCCCGAAGTGGCTCTTTCCCAGCATGCACCTTCACGAGCACTCTGGCCCTTCAGTATGCGGTTCCGTTTGTGCCAAAAATATTTAAAAAAATCTGTTTTTGGTGTCCACTGTCTATGTCTTTCATAATTTTGCACAAATGGAACCCCATACTTCGGTGCTCTCCTGCATCCAACCTCTCACTGACCTCAAAGGATTTGTGAACCGTTTTCCGTTAATTAATGTAAACAAAAACCACTGCAGTTTGGGAGTCCGCATCAAATGTTGGTATTTTGAAAATAAAAACCGTCAAAAATAAAACACTCATGCTTTCTTATTTAAACCAGTTATGATGCCAAAACAACCAGTTTGTGCTCAGAATAGAAAAAAAACTCAAATATTATCCATTTATTACTGGTAACCCAAAAAACAAGTTAGCCTAAATTTACCTTTTGAACTATATTTAACGTCTAACAATTACCGTATACTATTTAACTTAATTAGAAAAAATCATACTCACCAACTCCTTTTTTGTTTGCTCTTTTATGCAAAGATTTTTATTTTGTTTTTTAAGTTTAAAATATGTTTCAATTCTGTAAATAACTTACTTTAGAACAAAAAGTGGATTTATAATAAAGTTTGATTGAATGTCTTTTTAATCCAAAGTACAACTTCCATACAATATAAAATATATAAATCACAGATGAGAGTGTCAGATCTCAACATAACCCTTTTATTTAAAAAAAGCGTTTAATAAAAACGATAAAAACCCTAAAAAGACAGAGAAAACTCTGCACAAACTTTTGTCATTGAAAGGACAAATTAAGCTTTCAAACTGAGACTTCTGTGGTAACTGAACTGTGGGTATCAAAGATTTACTTGTGGAATTATTATTTTAGTTCATGTTCCCGGCTGGTCGTCTATGTTGTTGTGTTTATGACACAAGTGAGCAAAAATGTGTTTTTTAAACTCGTCACATGTTGAGTTGGACTGCAGCATCTCGAACATCACTGAAGACAGAAGCTGTGGCTTTGATGGCCTCCACCCCCACCCCCCCGCCGGCTCTAAACTGTTTTTCCCTTCATCAGGTTTCTTCTCAAAGGCTGAAGTGGACTCTCTGTTCATGCTTCAGTTCTGTGGTGAAGGTGGTGAGATGTACGCTGCAGAAGTTTCCACTGGTGGAAACTTGACTCTGAGAACTTTCTCACACAAAAAATGAGGCTGCATGCTAACTGTAGGTGAAGCAGCTATGAGGAAGACGAGGGAGATGAAGGTTTGGAGAAGTGGTGAAGGCCACATCTCCGAGGCACAGTAATCCAAAGCTTGATTTAAAAAAGTGCTGCACAATAAGATGCAACCAAGATGCAAGAGTCAGCTTCCAGAGCCAGAAGGGGCGTAACCCCGGGGGTGGGCAAACATTACGACTTGTGGGCCACAAAGAGCAGAGACATGGAGTGTTTTGGTAATTCACCTTATAAAAGAAAAAAATAACACTGGATCTGGACGAAAACATTTTGATAGAAAATTAATGCTATTTTAAAACAGAAAATGTTTGAGTTTTTATTTCGAAACAGTGGCTTTTGTTCTCATTTTAGAGCCATTTGCACCATTTGATGTAGCTTTTATAAAACCCAAACTTAGAGAAATGTTGCGTTCATGTGGTGTTTGAATGATCGGAAGAAGGAAAAACAACAAATCTTCCAACACCACATGGATGCTAGAGTGGGGTCCCCTAACATTATCTTGTTTGGGCCACATAACTTTTTTCTTCTCCGATGAGTCTGATTTTCTTCTTCTTTTGTCTTTCTTTCATTGTGAAGCACTTTGGTTCCCCTGAAGGACTTGTAAAGTGCTACATGAATAAAGTGTCATGGTGCGCCTGGGAGTCCTCTCCTTCCCCCTTCCTTGTCTGCTCTGGGTCCAGGTGCTGGAGGACTGGGGCTGTGGTGAAGTGGTTCTTCAGGGATGAGAAACCATTGGCAGCTTCCTCTTACCAGAGAAAGGGAACAGAGGATGAAGTTAACCGGGTTTAGGGTGCAGCAATACGGCTGTAGTTCCGTTTAAAGCGGTGATAAAAGTTGGCAAATCCCAAGAAGCGCTGGAGCTGCCACTCAACATCTGCTCTGATCTTTTCTGGGTCTGCTCTGACCTGTTTGCTCTAAAAGATGTAGCCAAAGAAAGCAACAGATGTTTTGTGGAACTCACATTTCTCTGCCTTAACAAACAACTGGTAGACGTAGTCCAGTAGACGTTGTAGTACCTGCCGCACATGTTTTACATGTTCATCGATGGTGAGGGAGTTAATAAGGATGTCATCCAGGTACACAGAAACAAAACGGTTGAGGAAATCTCTCAAGACATCATTTAGCAGGGCCTGGAAGACAGCAAGAGCATTGCAGAGGCCAAACAGCATCACCAAGTATTCAAAATGGCCGAGTGGGGTGTTAAATCCAGTCCACTTATCTGTATAGGGATGGGGATCGTTAAGGTTTTAACAATACCCAACATGGTTTTAACGGGACTGGGTGTTAACAGGGACCGGAGGAGGATCAAAACACAAAGATCTGATCACGTTTAAAGTTTGCTGTAGATGTGAAGAGCTCCGCGTTTCTGTACAGGAGAAACTGCACAGAGGAGATTTATTGACAAGGTCTCCAGCCAATCAGGACACAGAACAGAGTGCGCTGTTAAAAAAAAAGCAGCATTATCAGCATGATGATAAAAGTATGAGCTAAACTGCGAAGGATGAACTCAGACGTAGAAAGGTGAGACTGACTTCTCTTATATTTGATAGGGATTTTTAGAGGGTTTCATGTTGGAGCACAGACTGCAGAAGAGTGGAATAAAAGGTCATGTTCTATGTGGGTCTCGATCGCATGGCCAGATTGAAAACAAATCATGTGTCTCTGATATTGTTTAGTGGGCCAAACCAAGCATAGAGGTGGAATTTATGTGGCCAGCGGGCCGTAGTGTTCCCACTGCTGGGCGTAACATCCCTGATCAGAGCAAGAGCCGTGAAGCTGTTCTGTCAAATTCACGTCGATTTCCTCTCTTTCAACATGCTTTGAATTCGCTGCTGGATGCTTGTCCAAAAATGTGTTCGTAATCTGGAGGCATGTGGGAGGAGCTACTGCCCAAAGTTTTTAGCCTCATTGTGATTTGCAGCAGTGTCTTTGTTTATCTCACTTACAATGCATGGAAGACGTTGGGCGATCAGGTTTATCATAAACATGTTTCCATGTCTGAGTTCATGACATAATTCAGACACTCTCCCGGTACGGTGAGCTTCATCATCTACTGCAGGAGCTGCGTCTGAACGAAGGACGCTTTCGACTTGCTGTCCCGCATCAGTCCAAAGTGGGAAAAAGAAAAAAATAAGTGTAAAATTAAACAACCTTTTAATGTTTTGTCTTTATGCAAATAAAAAATAAATAACGCTCAAAATCTCCTCCATGATGGTTTTGGACTCCACCCACTGCTCACATCATCAACACACCACTGGCCAAAGGTGATAAGCTGATTGATTGACGCAACATGAACTCTTCACCAAAGTTCAGATATTTGAACCCATCTGTTGGTTACAGCAGTCCGTCAGAAACTCACTGTGGCTGCAGTGAGGAAAAGCTGGAATTACATTAAGCTCCAATGATCCAGCAGATGTGGAGCAGAGCAGTTGACCTCTGTAAGATTACAGGTTTGATTTCCACTATGCCTGCCCAAGGGAAGACATTGAACATTGGGTGTTTCAATTAAAATTGGGGGCATTCTGTAAAAAAAGGGGTGTTGTAAAACAAGAGAGCTTTTATGTTAGAACCAGAACCCTACACGTCCAGCTTTTATAGAAGTATTTTCTGATTCAACCAAACCAATCATTGGGCGGACGGGGTTCTAACTAAAGATCTTGTTTGGTTCCAATTCAGGAGCTGGTTGATTATCTCCTATCGTACATATGTCTAACATATTCACTAATTTATCTTCCATACCAGTCACACACAAATACACACATACTTTACTACTATTCTGCTCTACTCATTTGCTGTTTCTTAAGAATTCTGTATTTTTCACTATTTGAATAAAATTGTGTGTTCCATTTTAAGCTCCATACTGTAATACTTTTGCAGACAGTTTTCAACAGAAAAGAAATACCAAAAACCAAAAAAAGATTATCCTTTAAGTTTGTTTTGGCCAACTTCATGCTCGTTTGTTTTTAACACAACAAAGTTAAGATTCAAGATTGAGATCATTTAGATCAGATTAGGGACGTTCAAACTGGGTTAAACTGTTCTATTCTTGGTCTTCATCTGGGACACTTTGTACCACAAAAGACTTCAAAAAGATACATTTCTGTCATGTGTCACATTCACTTGTCGTTTTTACAGCTACAACTATATTTACCAAACTCCAAACTCCAAAGTCCATCTGGATGAACAAAAAGGCCATTATTCCTGAGTAAAACAAGGTTTGAGGTGTGCAGGTCAGTACAGCTAGGACGACATTAAGAGGGTTTATTATGGTCTGAGATAAATAACTAATTTCTCTTCTCCAGAACATGCTGTAAGTAAAACAGTTGCATTGCTGTAGAACACCTGATTATTTAAGAAAAAAATGTTCTTCTTATATTTTGAGATATGAAATGCTGCAGAGGACTTTTTTCTGACAGATTTGGTGGGATGAAAATGTTTGAGGGCCAACCATTTGGCCTGACATTCTTTGAAGTATTCAAATAACATTAAAAGCAAGTTAACTATTTATTGAATGCTTTATTGTTTTGTAATTCCAGTTTTTTTTCTTTACATGGAAAACAAATGAATACTTTTTAGGCAAAATTAATGTTTATTTGACTATTTTTAGCTTTGTTCATTCCGAGTTAGCTTGTCCTGGATAGCATGTCTTGTCTGATAGTCCTACTTGTACTGAACTCATTGAAAACAGCCACAGTCTCTTGACAAAAACAGCAGATAATTGTTTCGTGTCACATTGAAAAAATATACTTATTTCCACTTGTCAATAGGGGTGTGTATTGGTAAGAGTTTGGCGATACGCTACATATCCTGATAGAAATTATCCAGACATAATGAAAGAAATATCGCCTCTGGGTTGGGGGTGGGACTGTGTCACAGAAGTTAGCTAATTACCCATCATCTCTGTTTACACTCTCTCCTGTTAGCTTATAGCAGCTCATAAGCCCAAGCTAACATTTGCATAGCAAAAAAAACAGCAAACAGATGTCAGTTCGGATGTGGACAACAAGATGTCAATGGATCTGTTTGTCTGAAAGAGGATGCATAAGAATTGGAGCGGAAAAGGGAGACTTTTGCCCGCTCATGTAAGTTGCTGCATCACAAATCTGCTTTTTGGTTTTTGGATTTACCACAATTTGAATAAAGAAATACTCATAAATATACAGTTTTGATTTTAAATGTTACAATAAAATGTTACAAGAACATGTCAAAAGTACAAAAGAATGATTGACATTGGAGTGGGTCTTTAATGCAATGTGTCAAGCATGTCATGGCTAGCAGGCTGTGGCAGACCCAGATGCTGGAACCCGGAAGGATACTCGGCAGACAGATGGTAAGTATAGGTAGTTTTAATTCAGAGAAACAGGATTTGCAGGGCAGAATGCTTAGGAGATGGTTGGAGGTTCTTGAGGGCGAACACCGTGGTCCAGAGGGAAGCCAGAGGGACGCCGAGACAGGAAGCAGCGAGAGGTGAGTGCAATCTTTGTGTTCCAGACGTGAGCAGGATCCTGAGCAGTAGACAAAGCAAGGTATTAGTCAAGAAAGCAAAAACCAGAGCGAGACAATACATGAAGTGGCCAGGGAAGCACCGTGGAGTACAACGAACTAGCGTCGAGTACAGGTCCTGGTTCTCCTTAAGAGCCTGGGTCCTGATGAAGCTGACGAGGCACAGCTGTTGTCAGCAGGTGGACTTGATGAGGAGGAGCCGGCCGGGGGCACCGTGACGGTACCCCCCCTCCAACGACCGCCTCAAAGGGGGAACAGGACGGCGATCGGGATGGGCCCGGAAAAAGTCTTCAATGAGGGAGGGGTCCAAGATTAAGGAGCGCGGAATCCATGACCGCTCCTCCGGGCCATAACCCTCCCAGTCCACTAGGTACTGGTATCCACGACCCCGGCGCTGAACATCCAAGACCCGGCCGGCGGTGTAGGCCGGGGCGCCGTCGATGAGCCGGGCGGGTGGTGGGGAAGCGGATTGCGGGCAAAGGGGGCTTTGGCGGACAGGTTTGATTTGGGAAACATGGAATGACGGATGGATCTTAAGTGCGGCAGGCAATTTCAGACGGACACAGGTGGGGTTGAT
The DNA here is from genome assembly GCA_037389245.1 of Oryzias sinensis. NCBI lineage: Eukaryota > Metazoa > Chordata > Actinopteri > Beloniformes > Adrianichthyidae > Oryzias > Oryzias sinensis. The sequence continues at coordinate 13,028,791 of CM074505.1, read as the reverse complement.
AATGCGCTCAATGAGGAATGGACCAATGAAACGTGGTGCCAATTTCCGGGACGTGGCCTGGAGCGGAATGTTCCTGGAGGACAGCCACACTTGCTGTCCTGGCTCATAGTTAGGGCTAGCAGTCCGATGTCGATTAGCGATCTGGCGGTTACCTTCTGTAGTCCGGAGGAGGGCGGCCCTGGCCCGACGCCAAACATCCTGACAGCGCTGCAGGTGTTATAGGCTCCGTGCACGAAAGTAAGGAGTTCTACTTCCGCCGCCTTGAGTGTGAGGCCGACCATTTCCGGCTTGCGACTTCTATAGCAGCGACACGGCAGATTTTGATTGCGAAAGATGGCATATTTCACCCGTTTTCTACAAGGTCTCCCGAAAATCGACGTGAACGACATCTACAGGATTGTCGACCAGTGCGTGGTTACATGGGCAAAGTATCGTGTCGAAAATACCGAAAAGGAAATGAGTCCCGTTGTAAACAAACCTTTGCTGTCACATTTATGCAGCAGCTCGGTAATATACGAGGCGATCTTCCAAACGTGCTTTTATTAATTTTATGAATATTATGAAGTGCCTGTTCGCTCATCATTTTATATTTAATCCTTGTGGTCAGTGCTTTTTTTTTGGAAGAAGAACAGAACTGAAGAACAACCCAGTGTTAGGAGAGGCTAACAACACTGGCTAACAACATCAGCCTTTATTTGTCGGGGCACAATTAGAAACACAACAATTCCATGTGTCGTGATTTTTTGAACAGTTTCTAAGGACTGAGCGGCATTTCTGCTCTGAAAAGCTCACACACACTGTGCTCTGCTCTGTCCTCGCAAGTCCGGCAGCTGCTAACCCAGAGCGGCGGCTCGGCTCGCAGTCCGAATTCTCACACATAACAAAACGCACACGTAACAAAGCACCCTCCCCTCAAACACATTAATAAACCCAGCTGATCTGCTCAGTCAGAGAGGTTCACTCGGTCCACTGGCTCCGGAGCCCGAACGCAGAGCTCGGATGCCGGGTCCAGACGTCAGTGGACACGCATCCCCCCCGCATCTCCCTCGTGAGGGGTGAAAGAGACGGGAGACCCAGCGGGGAGAGAGCGGAGCGGGGCTTTACGCGGGGCGTCCGCATAGCCGCTGGTCGGTCCCCTATGAGCTCACAAGCTTTCTCTCAGCGAAACACCGTCTATGCATGACGTAACCCAGAGCAGCAGCGACACACGATCGGAATGACCGTTTACATGAACAACGATCCGTATACCCAGCTATCTCGATCGGAAAGAAATTTTGATTCGAACGAGTCTGACCGGGGCAAAGTATTCTGAACGGCGTGTTTACATGACGCATTTTCTTTCCGATTGCTGCAAATACGAAACACGACTCGTCTTGCTTGGGGTGAAGTCCTCCTGCCGTGTTCACCATCCATTCGGCTCTCACCGACACATCTACTGGAAAGCTATGAAAGCTTATATTAGTACTGTTGTACTTTGACAAATTCGCACACTGGTATACACAACAATGTTGTGATGTCTTTGTCACGCGTTGAAACACCAAGCGCCTCTCTTTTACCCGAAATCCGCTCCTATTTACTCAAAACTAGCAACTCAACAAAACTCCCCACAACAATAACACGACCAACAGGAAGTTGTCGGCCTCACACTCGAAACACGGAAGTTAACCGGAAGTTCCGTCGTGCACGTAGTCTTTTGGACAGTCGGATGTGCCCAAGTGATAGAGCTTCCTGAATGTAGTTCTCCATAGAGAGTTTTTCAGGACCGGATAGATTATATAATTTCCCCTTAGGGAGTGAGGCACCACTGAGAAGTTCTATGGCGCAATCGTAGGGTCTGTGAGGGGGTAACGCACACGCCTTAGACTCACTAAACACGGATTTGAGGTCGTGGTAGCAAGACGGCACCTTCGATAGATCGATGTTCTCATTTTTGGGGGATTTAGTCATAGCAGTAGTGGGAAGAGCAGAATGTAAACAGTTAGCCATACAGTAGGTGCTCCAATTTACAATCCGAGAATTAGACCAGTCAATTTGCGGATTATGTAAGCGTAGCCAGGAAAATCCCAGGATAACAGGAGTTTGAGGAGGGTCAGTAACAAAAAACTGGTGATCCTCACGATGATTACCGGAAGAGATTAGCTGGATGGGTTCGGTGCGTAATATAATTTTGGACAGCAATTTTCCTCCTAACCTGGCAGCTTTTTACAGGGGCATCAAGAGACTCGACAGGTAAACCCAGTAAGTGAACGAGACTAGAATCAATTAGACTGTGTTCAGCTCCAGAATCTATGAGGGCACCACATTCGTGGACATAGTTAATGCTAGGAAACTTGACAGGCATAAAAAGGAAAGGCTTGGATTTTCTTTCAGACAGATCCTCCCGCGACCTGACACTTAGCGAGGGGTTCTGGAGTTTAAAACGGTTCTTGCACTGTGAGACAATATGACTGGCATCTCCACAATAAAAACACAACACCTTATTACGGCGCTTGAGTCTTTCTTCGGGTGAAAGCTTTGAATGTCCAATTTGAATTGGCTCTTCGGTAGGAACGTTGGAGTTTTCGGTGCCGACAGGCGGCCGTGGGTAGCACAGAGGAGAGCAATGGAACAACTCTGAGGATGGACGCCGAGTTACAAAACTCCGTTCTGCTTGGCGTTCACGAATCCATATGTCGGAACGGAGATAGGCAGTAACCAGTTCTTCGAAGTTATCGGCTTCCGGTTGTGTACACAGATGGTCTTTGATCCTTTCGTTTATTGATAGATAGAAAACCCCCTTCAGAGCGATATCCGGCCAGCCAGCTTCGACCGCTAAAATGCGGAAGTCAATGATGTGGTCACTTACCGGACGGTTATGCTGCTTGAGGCTGAGTAACCGCGGGGTGGCTTCTTCCTGCTTACGCGGCTGATCGAATACGAGCCGGAATTCTCCAATGAAACATTCGAAGGGGAGATGAGAGACAGGATTAGCGGCCATGAAGGCTTGAGCCCACTGCAGTGCCTTGCCGCGGAGCGACTTTACAACCAGAGATATTTTACGTTGATCTGACTGATAGTACCTGGGTGATTGTTGAAATATCAGACGACATTGTAGTAGGAATCCAACGCAGGCCTCCATGTCGCCATGGAATGGTTCAGGCTGTGACCGGATGTTTTCTGGAGAGGCGGATATGACAGTGGTGAGGTCACCGGAAACCGGGGATGCAGCGGCGACAGAGCTAGCGGTTTGGCTTTTAACTCTGGCTAGTGTTTGCGTGAAGATATCCAACTGGCGAAATAACTCCTGTTGGGTAGCGGACATTTGCGTGAGAGCATTGGCTTGGCAGGAGAGCCACATACCTTGCTGGGATATGGCCAGGCGGAGTCCTTCCGGGTCAGCTGGGTCAGGGTTCTGGCTAGTTCGTTCTGTCATGGCTAGCAGGCTGTGGCAGACCCAGATGCTGGAACCCGGAAGGATACTTGGCAGACAGATGGTAAGTTTAGGTAGTTTTAATTCAGAGAAACAGGATTTGCAGGGCAGAATGCGTAGGAGATGGTTGGAGGTTCTTGAGGGCGAACACCGTGGTCCAGAGGGAAGCCAGAGGGACGCCGAGACAGGAAGCAGCGAGAGGTGAGTGCAGTCTTTGTGTTGCAGACTTGAGCAGGATCCTGAGCAGTAGACAAAGCAAGGTATTAGTCAAGGAAGCGAAAACCAGAGCGAGACAATACATGAAGTGGCCAGGGAAGCACCGTGGAGTACAACGAACTAGCGTAGAGTACAGGTCCTGGTTCTCCTTAAGAGCCTGGGTCCTGATGAAGCTGACGAGGCACAGCCGTTGTCAGCAGGTGGACTTGATGAGGAGGAGCCGGCCGGGGGCACCGTGACAAAGCAGTTAGCATTTGGGTTCCATTTTTGAATCTTCGATATGATTCAGGCATAAAATTGGACTCCATCAGCTTTTCTGACGGGCTGCCTGGGCGGCTGGCGGGCCGGCAGACAGAGAGCCACTGGGGGATGAGGAGGCAGTCTGCTCGGGTCTCCTAAACTTAGTGACCTTTTCTTTTTTATCAAGACAATAAAATGATTGTCTGAATCTTATTTTTATTTTCCCCTCTCGAACTAATGTGGGATGGAAAGTCATCAAACTGGGTCACAGAAACATGGAAGTAGTGGCGGAATCAGACCCAGCTCCAGCCCCTGGAGTGAAGCTCACTATACCCGCAGAGACTGAATGATGCCACGAAGCCAGACGCGGAAACATCTTTACTGATACCTTTGTAGAGCTTTGTAACCCCTGTGCCATTCTAGGCACTTTGACATTGGGAGTTGGGTCATCTAGACCCACTAGACAGTGCACTGAACCTTTTTTCTTCAATGATTTGTGATCTTCACTGGTGTCCATGGATTACATGAATTCCTCTCCACCTTTATCTACCTTTGTCATGGTAGGGAGAACACGTCAATGTAAGGGTGGGGTCATAGGATAGCACAAGGGTTAAAACAAATAAATCTGATCTTTTCACTCTTTTCACCGTGTCTTCCATATGATATACACAGACACCGCTTCATGTAGCAAACCATTTGGTGGAAGCCCCTCCCATTGGTCTCTGGGGCGTCGAGGCATGAAGTACATTTTTCTCAGGGGTTCAAGCATTAAATTTGACGTACGTGAAAAGAGAGGCATCAGACGCGAATGTGATGCCTGAATTGCCTCCAGTGTGAGTGCAGCTTTAGGGCGGACAGTCCACCACAGGACCACTGAGCTGGTACATTTGTGTTTGTTCATATTTGGTGATCCTAAAAGACATCTTAAGTGTTGTAAGTTGATAATGAATAATATTGTCAAATTCTTAAATCCGGTTTGACACCCTGAAACACTACAACACTCATCACTCAGTATTAAGCCTAAAAGCTCCACAGCAGCAGTTTTTGATTGCTCAAGAGCCTCAGTTCAGCCATCAGCTTGCTAATCTATTCAAATAGAGGAAGGCATTAATGAAGTAAGACAGTTCTTTGGGTTTAGGAGGGCCCATTGTGCTAATCTGTCGATTGCAGCAAATACTACTGTTGGATGTACATACTTTATTCAAAATATTTTCATTCTAACTGCTGTTTCTCAAGACAGCTTGGTTATTTGTTGACATACACTGAAGGCTGCTGTGTCTGGGAAATTTGTCCCTTTTACACGTTCTCCACATGCCAACTTGAGAAAGGAGATGTCTGAGAAAGTGGACACAGCTTGGAATACAGACTGATAAAGAACTGTGAACCAAGACTTCCTGTTTGCATCAAAGTGTTTTAAACGAATGAATTGTTGACTGCTAAACTTGCATCTGACATCTAGGTGAGCTGTTGGAGACAGAGGTGGTGGATGCTTGTCTGTGTTGGCTTTTCTTGCGAAAAATCCTACTGGGCTCTTGGTGTTTGTTTTTCAATACTGTCATGTGTTTTCAGAATTGACCTTGACAAACATGGTCCTTCGAGCCGGATTCCAATATTGAAGGGAGGTCTGATTGGGGAGAGGACCTCGTAAAGACCGTGGCCACAGCCAGTGCGTTTAGCAATCAGCCGCTTGAGAAATAACCTTGATAACTACTGTTCCACTTTTCAAAATATATGAAGAGATTGTTTTAAAGAGATGCATTCAAATACAACAGGGTCAATGTATATCAGAATATTACACTGTTGCCCCCCGCATGGCTGAATGAGGCTGCCACTCTCCACCAATCACCCGGCTGGGATGAAATTTAAAAGTTCCCAGGAACCTCTGCTCCAGTAATTTTTCAGCCTGCTCCGCCGTCTTCCTGGCCCTAGCCCTTGAAAGCCTCTTTCTCCTTGGTTTTATTCTGGGTTTGCACTTTTGTTAAAGTTAAACTTGTTATTTTTGGTTGCATTTTGAGTAGCTGTTGTGTTTTGGTGAATGCATTTCTGTTAATAGTTTTCTTGCTATAAAGCCTAAGAATCTAAGTAACTCATTTCAAACAAAAGTCAGCCGTTAATGTTTTGTTTATTAGTTTCTGTGGTTTTATATAGTGACACCTGCCACCCTGATAAACGGCTGTGTGGCCAATTCTAATCCCCTGGTTTCTTTCTTTCTCTATGTTACCTATTTTCTCCCTCTTCCCTGAAGAGGGACGTGACAATTTGAATAAAGAAATAGTCAGATATTCAATTTTGAGCTTCAAATTCTTTATTATTGTCGTCCATTGTGAGAAAAAAAGCTATAAGAGCATGTTAAAAACACCAACAACAAAAACAACTTTAATCTAAGTGGATCTTTTAACTGTTTTAAAATACAAAATAATAAAACTAGATCTGCAGAACACTGACATTTATTATAAAACGCAATCAAATCCAGCTCTAGGAGTTTGGAGTACATAGATTCATTGGCGGCGTCTTCCTTCTCTTCTTGATTTGTTGACCTTACTGTGTCTTACATCAGCGTAATGGAGATCCTCTGTCCCCTGATAGACATAAACACACAACACATGAATGGCATAAATGTCAAAGTCAGGAAAAGTATTTACCTCTATGAATCCCATTAAAAAAAAGTTGTTTATAATGTAACCTGCACATTGACACTGAACATTAATTTTTCTGCCATGGACTCTGTTGCTGTGAACTGAACTCTTACCTCTGCATCCGGTTCTGAATCAACAGCAGTTCTGTCCTGAGGAACTATTGCTGTAAATATTAACAAAAAAAATGTTCAAACACCCCTTTCCCTTGGAAATAGATCTAACAATTCTTAAAATTTGAAATCAATTCTTAAGATAAGCTAACAAAATGTGCTATTGGGTAAGAAAAATCATTTTCTGGTCACTAAGACATGTTTTCTCAAACTTGATTAGATTATTTTTCTTGCAAAACATAAAATAAGACCTTAATTTCTTGCAATACGAGTCTTTAAACTTTCCTATGGTTCTCTTTTTGCAGTTTTGAGAAATTATTAAAATCAATATTTTCAATATTTTGTAGGTACTTCCAAAAGAATAACTGAAGTAAAGCTGTCTGACCGCTGCATCGACTCGCGTTCAGAGGCCCGTTCTCATTGAAAGGTCTAAGCGAATTGGCGTAGACCAAGATTTATCTGGATCCCTATCTGAAACCCCTGTGATCACGCCTTGCTATGCAAGTTTGTAGGTCCGGTCGTGGGTTCTATTCACAATCATTGATCGCATGCTGAATGTTCAACCGATTTAATTTTTTTTTTTACTTTTTCAAGCTTAATCTTGGTAACACAGACTTTGACCAATCGGAGACTCAGATCTTAAAGGAAATGAGCTGTGAAAACAAAAAAGCCTGGAGAAGAATTCATGGAATTTGCACCACCTTGACTTTTCACATAAAGATTCATCCCACTGTAGGTAGTGGACAAGCACTAATAAACAGTAAAAAAAACAAAAGAAGAATTCACCTCCCTGCCTCAACCTGCGTGTCTGGTGTGAACACCACCTGCTGAATGTGTGCTCATGGAACCACGTTCTTGAACACAATACATGCGGCTGGTTTGAATTCATCATAAGAATGAAGATCATTTGGGGCCTCAATTTGCTTAGAATTCCAAAGCAGAAGACGACATTTCCACAATATAACAAAATGTTCCAGTTCTGCCAAAAGCATCAGATAAAACCCTTTTTATGCTTTAATTTATACTCATAATGTATAGAGAATTAAAGCTCACCTACCCCTGGATTTGCAGGTTCTTATCTTTTGTATTGCGTAAGATGTGAGGAAGATCAGCGAAGCTGCCAGAGCTCCACTCAGGAAATACACAAATGGAGGAAATCTCCCTTCTTGTGTTGAGACAAACATAAGAGAACATCATTGAATCAACATGAAACTTATAACAAATACAAACTCGGGTCAAATACATAATTTTATATGAGCTTCTCACCTGTGAGGTCCAGCTTGGTCCCGTTTCCAAACAGTATGTGTCCACATGAGACAACAGCACAGTAGTAGATCCCAGCATAAGACTCAGTCAGCCTCTCCATGTGCAGCTCGTAGACACAGCTGTGTGTTTGTGTGTTGTTCTTTCTCCCACACTGATCATTCCTGCCTCCATGAGTGTAAATGAGTCCTGGATGAGAGTCTCCAGAGTCTTTGAACCAGTAAACTCGTTGTTCTCCATCACAGCTCCCAGTGTGTACTGTACAGTTCAGAGTCACAGAGTCTCCAGCATGGATGTTCTCAGAGGATGACTGATCCACTGAAGCATGAATGTCAGAAGTAGAGTCCTTCACATGGACAGTATAGCCCTCCAGATGTTTTACCCCATAAAAATCAGAACTGATGCAGTAGTAGGTGGCGGAGTCTGACATTTTCAAATTTGAGATCTTCAAGTGGTGTTTGTCTTCGTCTGTTTCCAGTTTAAGTCGTGGATCGTTCTTGAAAGTATCTATAAAAGATCCATTTTTCTTGATATCTAAATATTTAGACATAAGTTGTGGTTTCAGTCCTAGAGGTTGTTTATACCAATAAATATTCTCTATCCCAGTGCCTTGACGAATGCATTTTAAAGTCACTTCATCACCAACATGAACGGATTGAAACTGTAAAGCTGCAGACGGTTTCTGAACCCAAGAAAGAGCTGAGGACCATGTGAACAAAAATAAAAGTATGTTTTCAATTTTTCTGCTTTTAGGATGAAATCTGAGAAGAATTTAGCAAAACCATTGAAATAGACTGAACTCACCCACTGTTCCCAGGAGCAGACATGTCACACAGCCAGAAAACACCAGAAGAGTCATGTTCTAAAACGGCTGAGGTTCACCAACAAAAGACAGTTAGATCTGTACTTTTAACTGCCAGGCGTAGATGTGATCGGCCAATCAGAAGTGACTGAATGATTCCATGCTCAATATCGTCAGCAGTCATCAATTTACTGTAAAATATCAGAGAGAAACTAAAGAGTGAGTAATAAATCCATGAAAATATAAAATGAAAGCCCATATGTACATAAAATGTTAAGAGATTTGACTTTATAGGAAATCTTTTGTTGTTGTTTTTAAAGAAAAACAATGATACCAGGGGCAGAAAAAAAGTCTTCTGCAGCATTTCACATCATAAAATACCAGAAGAATTTTTTATTTCTTTAAGAAAGAGGTGTTCTACAGCAATGGGAATGGTGGCCTTTTTGTTCATCCAGATGTACTTTGGAGTTTGGGGTTTGGCAAATATGTTTGTAGCTTTAAAAATGACGAGTAAACGTGACACATGACTGAATGAATCTTTTTGAAGTCTTTTGTGGTACAAAGTGTCCCAGAGGCAGACCAAGAATAGAACAGTTTAACCCAGTTTGAACGTCCCTAATCTGATCTAAATAATCTCAATCTTGAATCTAAACCTTGTTGTTTTAAAAGTTGTTTTAAGCTAGCAGGTAGTCGGCCAAAATAAACTTCAAAGGTGAACTTTTTTTGTTTTGGGGTGACTTTTCTTTCTTTAAAAACTGCCTGCAAAAGTATAACAGCATGAATTTTAAAATGGAACAAATATATTTATCTGGGCTGGGAATTTTATCGCATTAAAAGGTTAATTTATTTTGTTGACTTCCAAGGCTTAATTCTACATTACACATCTCTTAATTTGGTCAAAAACACTAGACAATAGCTGTATTTCCACCACACATTTGCAGAAAACTTTATAGAAATACTAGAAACGTGGAAAAAAACACCATTTCACAATTACATTGTTTCCATTAAATCAGCGCATGGCAGACAGTTCCTACCAAGAAGTGGATCGCCACGGGCCTTCCTGGACCCTCTGGATCAGGACCTGTGGCTGTGGGAGGACCTTTACCTGGAGGAGGAGGGGGTCGAGACCCAGTGGACTTTGGAGGGTTTTCAGCTCCCTGCCTCCTTCTTCAACGGGAGTCGACTGGCTGTAAGAGGTGGCCGCCGTCGTCGCCCTTCTCGACGTCCAGTCGTGGTTCCGGAGGTGGACCTGGAAGCACCCCATCCCGGTCCTGCATCCAGGAGGGCGCTTGATGCACCCCAACCCTTTACGGTTCCAAGGAGGGTGTCGGACCCACCACGACCCGTTCCTGCTCCGAGAAGGGTCCTGAACAGGGGAAAGGCAGACCGGAGGGAACCGGAAACACCTCAACCCCATCCTGCACCGGAGGTTTGGTCCGAGCCCCCTGCACTGGACGTCTGGCCCGAGCCCACTGCACCGGACGTCTGGCCTGAGCCCCCTGCACCGGACGTCTGGCCCGAGCCCCCTGCACCGGACGTCTGGCCCGAGCCCCCTGCACCGGACCCTGAGCTCGAGCCCCCTGCCGCGGACCCTGAGCCCAAGCCCCCTGCCGCGGAGCCCGAGCCGCCTGCCGCAGACCCTGAGCCCAAGCCGGTTTCCACAGACTCTGAGCCCGATCCCCCTGCTCCAGACTTTGAACTCAAGCTGCCAGCCGTTTGCTGGCCGGACATTCCATGCCAGACGGGGCCGGCTCCCGGCTGTCCTCTGGACCTGCTTCGCCGGAGAGAGTGGTCTCCCGGCCGCCCTCCGGACCTGCTTCGCCAGACAGTGCAGACTCCCGGCCGTACCCTTGACTCGGCTGCCTGTGGCAGTTTGTCCTCAGGACCCCCTCCTCCTGGGTTTAGTTGTGGAACCTCGGTGCGGTTCCTTGGGGGGGGGGGTTATGTCATGGTTTTAGGTTTTTCTGCTTTTGTGTTCAAGTTGTTTTTTGTTCTGTGATGTTTTGAGTTAACTTCCTGTTTTATTTTGTAGTATTTCCTGTTTTTTGTCGTTTTGAGTTTTACCTTGCCCCATCAGTCCCGAGTGTTTCCACCTGTGTCTTGTTGCCTTGTATGTATTTAAGTCCTGTCTTTCCCTTCCTCCTGTGCTGGTCCATATTGTGTTGTTCCCTGTTTTAGTGTGTTTCAAGTCTCTAGTTTCTAGCTTCTAGCCTCTAGCCTCTAGCCTGCCGTATGCAGTGGTTTTTGGTTTCTAGTTTATGTTATTAAAATCCTTCTCCTTGCAAATCTCCTGCCTCCTCATCCTCACTGCGCCTGGGTACTCCCTCATCCTCTCCCCGTAACACTTTCCCATTCCAACACCTGGATATATTTATTTGTGAAACACTCCATTGTAGATTTTGCTTTATGTTTTGGATAATTATCTTGTTGAACAATGATCCCAGTTTCAGGTCTTTTGCAGACTCCATCAGGTTTTCTTCCAGAATGGTCCTGTATTTAGTTCCATCCATCTTCCTATCAATTCTAACCATCGTCCCTGTCCCTGCTGAAGAAAAGCAGGCCCAAACCATGATGCTGCCACCACCATGTTCGACCATGGGGATGGTGTGTTCAGGGTGATAAGCTGTGTTGCTTTTACGCCAAACACAATGTTTTGCATCGTTGCTAAAACGTTATATTTATTTAACTGAAATGGTGTTTTTTTGTTAGTAAATCAAACGTACTTCACTTATCTTTGCCTAAACTGTCTTGCATTTGAGTCATTGTGATAAATTGTAACACTCATCTCTGTGGTCCATGATATTACAAGGGCTTTGTCAGTGGTCTATGAGTTTTATTTTCCATATTTTCAGTTTTGCATAAGGCTCTTTTCAGTTACAACTAAACAAAATCTCTATTGAAAACTTCGAGTATAAAATTACCCCCCAACGGAGCTCGCAGGTTGAAGCTGGGGAGGAGGGTGGGCCGAAATTCTGCCTGAAATTATCCCAAGTTCATTTATTATATTCAACCTCCCCAAACCCTGTGGAAGCCCGTTAGCACCATTAAAAATAAAAAGGTACTTACATGATGAACTCCCAGCAGCTAGGGAGTCCTTGATGTAAGGCTCCATGGTCTGGACATGGTCGGCTCCGGGCTTGGACAGGTTATACAAGCGACTGGTGAGTAGGGGTGCTCCAGGCAGCAGGTCATAGGAACGGCCTGGGGGAAGAGACAGGGCCAGATCCATACTGAAAACCTCCCAGAGATCACGATAAACCTCAGGAATGGCTGACAGGTCAGGTGGGTTAGGTGAAGGAGCCTGACTGGGCTTAGCAGGAACTGCAGAAAGAAGACAAGAGGAGTGACAATCTTGGCTCCAGTTCTTGATGGTTTCTTTTCTCCAGTCTCTGTGCGGGTTGTGAGAGGACAGCCATGGGTGCCAAAGAGCAATGGGATTTTTAGAGGAGGCAGGATGTAAGGCCAAAATGTTCATCCAAATTTTTTTCAATGTGCAAGATGTGGGACACAAGTAGTAGTGAACGCTGAAGCAACACGCAAGGGTAAGTCAGGGTGAAGTACTACAGAGTTTTCATTTTATTCAACCTCCCCAAACTGCACAAACAGCTCAATTGTGCCATTCAAGTGAAAAAGGTGCGTGCTCCCTGGGTGCAGCGTGACTATTACAAATGAGGAAATTAGACAGTAAAAGTGCAGTTTGAGCGGGCATCCAGGCTTCCTACAGGCACTCATGTAGCCTGGGAGCGATTGGACCACTTGGATCGGTGGATCTGCAGTGCGCGATCTACACGTAGTGGCAGGGCATGGGCCCTGCCTGTTCTGTGAGCAAGGCATATCCGTGCAAGCAAAGCAATGCTACAGACTGGTTGAGGTAAACAAAAAGGCTGGTGGCAGGAGTGGTGCCATTGGCTGGAGGGGCTCTTCAACCTTTCATTGTCTGGACGGATCATAAGAACCTGGCCTACCTGGCCTACCTATGCACGGCCAAACGACTCAACTCACTTTTACGTCAACTTTTGACTGTACCATAACCTACAGGCCTGGCATTCGTAACATGCCTCTTTCCATAATTCAACCCCTCTGAAAATCCTCCCAACACCACTATTATACCCCCCCACCTAAATTGTGGGGAATCTAACCTGGGAAATAGAGACTAAGATTCTGCAAGCACAAGGTGAGGAGCCCAAGCATGCACCATGTCCCAATGGAACTTTATATGTGCCATCATCTCTTAGGTCCGAACTACTCACCTACTCACCTCACGAAAACTCGCTCCCCGTTTCATTGGGCTATATGTTATAGACAAGATCATTAACCCCTCCTGTGTCCGTCTCCGGTTACCTGTGGCTCTCAAGATCCACCCCACTTTCCACATCTCCCAAATCAAACCTGTCTGGGAGAGCCCTCTTTGCCCGCCGTCCGTGGCCCCACCTCCCGCTCGTATCATTGACAGCGCCCCAGCCTTTACTGTTAGCCAGGTGTTGGATGTCCGACGTCGGGGTCGGGGTCTCCAGTTTCTTGTGGACTGGGAGGGTTATGGCGCAGAGAAACGGTGATGGATCGACTCCAAGCCTTGCCACTGCTTCAAGCCACGCATCAACTCACTGCCACGCCCCAACTCCAACCCACATCAAGACTTACCTCTCCACGTCAAGATCACAACTCCACATCGCTGGTCTTCCTCCCGAACAATAAATAATCTTATTTTCCAACTTCCAGCATCTGAGTCTGTTTCGCTTCAGCCAATCATGATAATAACATTCAATTTATTTTGTTTGAATTCTCAACAGTGGATGAGGCCCCCACTTCCTCAGAAATACTGTTCTACAGACGAGGCCTGTAGTATCTAAAAGAGGCCTAGCCATGAATTTTAGTTATGACCTTCAGCAGGCCCGCACCTGCGGATCTTAGGGCTAAACGCAAGTCTGAAATACAAGGACCAAGACCATGAACGCTCTTAAAAACTAGTACAAGAATCTTAAAATTGATCCTAAAGCTGACAGGGAGCCAGTGCAGTTATTCTAAGATTGGTGTAATGTGCTTCCTCTTCCTGTGCAGCTTTCTGGACTAGCTGCATGTGATAAGAGTGGTTTTCTTTACAGCAGAAAGGAGGGCATTACAGTAATCTGTTTTCGATGTGATAAAAGCATGAATTAAGATTTCTGGTCTAAGCTAAGGTCAGCATCTACAATTAATCCAAGGTTCCTTACTATCACAAACAGTTGGTTGACAAATAAAAAACAAAGACCTTGTCTCTCCAGGCCCACGGGCCAAATGTGGCTCTCCATGTCATTTTATGTGGCCCGCGAGAGCATTAAAATTGTTAAATACTTAAAATAAAAATTTGTGTGTATTTATTTAGAACTAGGGGGAATCTGACTTGAAATATCAGATTGGGCAACTAAACATTAGGACTTAAACACTGTCCATATAACCCAGTTATTCTCAAACAACCAGGGCGCGCCTTGGTTGATGCACCCCACCCCCGTCCTGTTTCAGTGGTGGTCCCGGATGCACCCCAGCCCCGCCCTGTTCCGGTGGTGCTCCCGGATGCACCACAACCTGTTCCAGTGGTGGTCCTGGTGCACCCCAACCCGTCCCTGCTCCCATGGGGGTGCTAGCAGCACCCCGACCCGTCCCTTCTCCCAGGGAGCTGCTGGCTGCACCCCGACCCGTCCCTGCTCCCAGGAGGGAACACACTGGCCCGACCCGCCGGAGCTCGACGACTGGCCCGACCCCCTGGAGCTCGACGACTGGCCAGACCCGCCAAGACCCGCTGACTCCATGCCTGAAACGCCGGCTGACTCCATGCCTGACCCGCCGGCTGACTCCATGCCTGACACGCCGGTTGACTCCATGCCTGACACGCCGGCTGACTCCATGCCAGACACGCCGGCTGACTCCATGCCTGACACGCCGGCTGACTCCATGCCTGACCCGCCGGCTGACTCCATGCCTGACTCCATGCCTGACCCGCCGGCTGACTCCATGCCTGACTCCATGCCTGACCCGCCGGCTGACTCCATGCCTGACCCGCCGGCTGACTCCATGCCTGACCTGCCGGCTGACTCCATGACTGACACGCCGGCTGACTCCATGCCAGACACGCCGGCTGACTCCATGCCTGACCATGACTCCATGCCTGACCATGACTCTATGTCTGACCCCTCAGTCCACTCCATGCCTGACCTGCTGGCTGACTCCATGCCTGACCGGCCAGCCAAATACTGGCAGAACCAGGGCTTAGCTCCCGACCGTCCTCCGGACCTGCCTCGCCGGACAGCGCGGCCTGCCGGCCGTCTTCCGGACCTGCCTCGCCGGACAGCGCGGCCTGCCGGCCGTCCTCCGGACCTGCCTCGTCAGACAGCGCGGCCTCCTGGCAGTCCATCGGACTCCCTGTACTCTGTTGCCTAAGTTTGTCTCACGGGCCTCCTCCTCCTTGGTTGACTTTTAAAACCTCGGTGCGGTTCCTTGAGGGGGGGAGGTACTGTCATGGTTTGGGTTTCTTTGTATTGGTTTTTGCTTTCCGTTTTGGTCTCTGTCATGTTTGAGTTCTGTTTCCTGTTTTATTTTGAAAGGTTTCCTGTTTTGTCATGTTCTTGAGTTCTACTTCCTTGGTCCCAATCTTCCCTGATCATGTTCACCTGTGTCTTGTCAGTCCTGTCTGTATATAAGTCTTGTCTCTACTTTCCTCTTGTGCTGGTCCAATAACGTCATTAATGACTCTTTGTCCCCGACTCCCTTCATGCCATGTTTTCATGCTATGCCACAGTAAGTTTAGTTTACGTTTTGTGTTCCTGCTCTGCAGCGCTTTTTGTTATTTAGAATTAAACCCCTTGCCTTGGAACCGTGTGCCTCCGTCTCTGCATTTTGGGTTATTCATGCCCCCAGCCCACCCTACCTTGACAGCACTGATATAACCCGGAGCATGGGCCACTGCGGAGTGGCAACGTGGAGGAGCGACCTGCACCTCTCTCTCTGCCTTTCTTGAGTTCCGGACTCTTGCTTCAGAGACCGGGTGGAACCCTGCAGCGCTTACGGACGCTTTTCTGGAGGGATTATCAGAGGAGCTGAAGGACCACTTAGCTCCCTTGGAGCTGCCCTCATCCCTGGAGCCTCTTATCGCCCTGGTGATTCGTATCGACAATCGACTGCAGGATCGTCGGCGGGGGCGTCGGGTGGACGTTTCACAGTTCAGGGGACACCCTGACGTTTACGTCCAGCCCTCCCCTCATATGTCTTCTGTTACCCCCACAGTGCCTCCTGCAGCCCCGTTGGAGGAACCTATGCAGCTGGGTCATGGCCGTTTGTCCCCCACTGAGCGTAGACGAAGGATGGCAGCAAGTGAGTGCCTTTACTGTGGTCAGCGGGGTCATTACTGTAAGAACTGCCCAAAAGCTTCCGCTCATCATCAAAAGTGGGCACACTGACGAGCGGAGGCCAGGTGCCCGTCGATTCTAAATCCACCTCCTGTCTTTTGGAGGGTCACATTATGTCTAAGGGTGGGGGGTTTCCTGTTCGGGCCTTGTTAGATTCTGGGGCTGAACAGAATCTTATGGATGCTGAGCTAGCCAAACAGGCCGGTCTTAGGACCAAGTCGCTTCCCCACCCTTTGCAGGTGAACTCCCTCAACGGTGAGGTGGTCGCCACTGTTAACCAGATCACTGAACCTGTTCACCTTATCCTTTCTGGGAACCACCACGAGCATACCAGTTTTTTTCTTTTTGAGTCATCTCATAATCCGGTGGTTGTAGGGTTTCCCTGGCTTATTAATCACAACCCAGTCATTGATTGGCCAACCAATCGCGTAGTCAGTTGGAGTACTCATTGTCACGGGGCCTGCTTACGCTCAGCTCGGCATCCAGAGTCTGATCCCGCTGACCCGGTAGGGGGGCCGCCCTCACCTGACAACTCCAAGGTGCCTCCTGAATATCATGACCTGGAGGAGGTGTTTTCCAAATTCAAGGCTCTCTCATTGCCCCCGCACAGGCCGTATGACCGCTCTATTGAACGTCAGCCGGGTGCCACACTGCCCAAGAGCCATCTCTATAGCCTGTCCAAACCCGAGAGGGAGGCAAAGGAGCAGTACGTAACTGACTCTCTTCGGGCGGGTCTTATCAGACCTTCTTCGTCTCCTGTGGGGGCGGGGTTTTTCTTCGTGGGGAAGAAGGATGGAACATTACGCCCATGCATTGACTACCGAGGGTTGAATGCAATTACGGTAAAGAACCATTACCCTCTTCCACTTATGAACTCCGGTTTTTAGTCGCTGCAGGAGGCTTGGTGTTTCACCAAATTGGACCTACGTAATGCATTTGGTACGCATCAGGGAGGGTGACGAATGGAAGACCGCCTTCAAAACGCATTTGGGACATTACGAGTATCTGGTGATGCCTTTTGGACTATCTAATGCCCCAGCTGTATTTCAGGGCATGATAAACAATGTACTCAGGGACTACATCCACCATTTTGTTTTTGTGTACCTGGATGATATTCTTGTTTTCTCCAGGAGTCCCGGCGAACATAGGCGGCATGTTCGTCTGGTTCTTCAGCGACTATTGGAGAATAAGCTTTTCGTCAATGCAGAAAAATGTGACTTTCACTCCTCCAGTGTGTCATTTTTGGGTTTTGTGATTGCGGAGGTTGATTGGCCTGCTCCGGTCAATCGGAAGCAGCTTCAACAATTCCTGGGGTTTGCCAATTACCTACGCCGTTTTATTAGGGGTTATAGTTCGGTCGCGGCCCCCCTTACGGGTCTGACCTCCATCTCCTCTCCTTTTGTTTGGACAGAGAATGCAGAGGCCGCTTTCCGGCGGCTCAAACACCTTTTTACCACCGCCCCGGTTCTCACCCAACCGGACTCCTCCGCCCAGTTTATTATTGAGGTTGATGCCTCGGACGTCGGGGTTAGAGCTGTGCTGTCCCAGCGGCAGGGTGCAGACAACAAGCTTCATCCTTGCGCCTTTTTTTCCCGCCGGCTTACTCCAGCAGAGATGAGGTACGGCGTGGGGGATAAGGAGCTTTTAGCTATCAAGCTGGCGTTGGAGGAGTGGCGGCACTGGTTAGAGGGGGCGGGACAGCCTTTTGTGGTCTGGACGGACCAGAGCAGGAGAAGGAGGTGGTGGTGCCGTCGGTACAACACCTCTACCGCCGCTGCAGACGGATCTGGAGGGAGGCTCGCACTGCTCTTCTTCGCTCGTCCGCAGCTAACAAAAGGCTGATCGGCATCGGTTACCGGTGCCTACCTACGTGCCAGGTCAGTTAGTACTCCTGTCCACTGCCAACATCAAGCTGCAGACAAAGTCTAGAAAGCTGTCTCCACGATTCATCGGGCGTTCGAGGTGGAGAAGGTCGTCAACCCTGTGGCGATCCGACTACGCCTTCCTCGGTCCATGCGCATACATCCAGTTTTTCATGTTTCCCAACTCAAACCCCATGTTACTAATCCTCTCCAGCCCCCTTCATCTCAACCTCCGCCACCTAATCATCGATGGTCTGTCCGCATGGACGATCAAACGTATTGTGGATGTAAGACGTCGGGGCCGGGGTCTGCAGTACCTGGTTGACTGGAAAGGTTACGGTCCTGAGGAGAGGTCCTGGGAACCCACATCGAGGATCCCGGACAAAGGCATGCTCAGGGAGTACCACAGGGTGGTCATTCAATCAAGCAGTACAGGAACTTCATATTCTTGTATAATCAGAACTTTTCAGGTCATTGTTTTCTTACTGAAAGATAGAACTTAGACAATCATGGTGATAATAGCGTGTAAGCAAATGATACATAACCCTAACAAACAGCCTCCCTGGTCTGGTGTCCCTCAATAACCATCAGCAAGTTGTGAAAACAGTCACATTCGATCTGCTGACACTTGCTTTTCCATGCAGGAGTCTCAGCGTGACAGAGGAAGGCCAGCGGGAAGTGACACGGGGAAGGAGCTGGATACATGCAGAGGCAGAGGGAAACTCTGCCTGCCATGTAAGTAAATAGAAGTGTAGCCACACTTCATCAGGATAGCCCAGGGCAGCCATGGTTGCTTCTGGTACTGGCAGACACTCTTTCCTGTTGGTCCTGGTCCGTGTGACCGTATGGATACCTGACCATCAACTGGAGGAGCCGGCTCTGGGGACAAAGTCTGGCTGGGCAAGGACGCTCCTTGGTTCTAGATTTGTGACTCTTTTAATGGAAGCTGCTTTTAATCTTGTGTTTTAAAACATTTCCCTGGACCTCTAGAACTTTTTATATCTTTTAGGAGTTTTTAATCCCGCATCTCGAGGCTGTTAGTATGTTTTATTTTCTATTTTTGTATATAAAGTGTTTGTATTGGCCAAGGGTCTGTTGCTCTTTTGGTAGCATCACGTGTGCTCTCAGTCCGTTCTCTTAGCTCAAAGTAATAATCAAATATTTCCTTTCCCCATCTATAAGCAAACCAACAGTCTTTATATAAAGGGTCAGGACTCGATCCAGATCAAATTAAGTGGACTTGGTCTGGACCAACAGACTTTTTCATTCTGAAAGCACCACAAGTTCAATGGAACATGCTGTCCTTGTTGAATCCATTGTAATGCATGTAAAGATAATTCTTGACCCAACTACATCTGTGCTTTTTAGTCTTAAGGGAATAATCAAATTCTGACTTTGTTACCATTTTGCTATTGTACCACTATGATGCCCCTCTGATCTGTTTATTTCTCAAACCTGGAGAAGTCAAGGAAGAACTGAGTTCACTACAGTTATAATGTTTTCCAAGACCCAGACCTTCTTCAGCCACAAAAACCTCCTTGAAGATTTTATCAACACCTTTGTGGATCAGGCTTCACATCGGATGGTTCCAGCTCTGCAGTCTGTCAGAGCTGTAACAAATCTGTGCTTTTTTGGATTTTTGATTTACATTATTTGAATAAAGAAATACTCAGAACCAAAAGCTCATAACCAGTTTTGCTTGTAAATTCTTTTATTTATGCCCTGCAGCATGAAAAAATGTTACAAAAACATATCAAAAGTACAAAAACATGATTGTCTTTAAAGCAAAGTGTCAAGCAGTAAGCAATTGGGTTCCATTTTCTGAGTCCTTGATATGATTCGGCCATCAATTTGGACTCATAGCCTTCTAGTCTAAAGATGCATTCACACCAGACGTGTTTCGTGCATCCGGGGCGTTGAGTTTCAATGTAAAAGTCAGTCTGGCAGCAGCGTGATTTGAGCGTTAAGGCACGACTTGGGCGGTAGACGCAGCAATCAGGTACTCAGCTTTGGGCAAATGAAGTTTTCAGTGACTCCATCAGTTTTGCTGAATGGATCTTTAAGTTTTTTAAATATAAATTTATATATTTAGTTCTGCATAACACTGTAATTTGGAGTAAATCTTATACTGAATCCGATGTTAACGCGATCAAATCCAGCTCTAGGGCTTTGGAGTACATAGATTCATTGGAGGCGTCTTCCTTCTCTTCTTGATTTGTAGACCTTACTGTGTCTTACAGCAGCGTAATGGAGATCCTCTGTTTCCTGATAGACATAAACACACAACATATGAATGGCATCAATGTCAAAGTCAGGAAAAGTATTTACTTCTATGAATCTAAGTAAAAACAAAGATGATTATAATGTAACCTGCACATTGACACTGAACATTCATTTTTCTACCATGGACTCTGTTGCTGTGAACTGAACTCTTACCTCTGTATCCGGTCCTGAATCAACAGCAGATCTGTCCTGAGGAACTATTGCTGTAAATATTAACAAAATTTTTTTTTGAATCTCAAATGTAGAAGATGCACCGCAACCCCCCCCCCCCCTCGGAAATACATATAAAATTCTTAATATTTAGAATAATTTTTTAATCAATTTTTTTAAATCAAAAAAATGAAGAATTTGAAATCAATTCCTTACATAGGCAAACAAAATGTGCCAAAGGGGGGAGAAAAATAATTTCTGGTCACTAAGACATGTTTTAAGATTATTTTGCAATTAGGAAACCTTCTTGATCAGACTATTTTTCTTGAAAAAAAAGAAAATAAGACCTAATTCCTTGAAATAAGAGTCTTTACACTTTCCTTCGGTTCTGTTTTTGTAGTGTTGAGCAATCTTTAAAATAAGAATCACCAATATTTTGTTGGTACTTCCAAAAGAAGAACTAAAGTAAAGCTGTCAGACTGGCTGCCTCGACTCGCGTTCAGATGCCTGTTCTCATTGAAAAGTCTAAGCCAGGGGTGTCAAACTTATTTTCACCAAGGGCCACATCAGCATAGTGGTTGTCCTCAAAGGGCCAGATACAAGTTATACATGTAACTAAATGTAATGAAAAGTAAATGTACCTACTCCTTAATGTTAATAAACTAATTTTCTATTCATTATAACCTCAAATGTGAGGAAACTGGAGATTCTAAACAGGACTGTAAAATAGGTAAATTAGGTTCGTTCCCCTTCAGTTTCCTGCACACAGAAATGAATGAATAACGACTCAGAGACAGTTACTTATCTTTTGTGGAGATTTTACTTCGTACAAACACAAAGGGGACAGCCAGATGAACATGGTGCATTCAAAGTCCGAACCAACAAGCTCAGAGACGGGCTTGGTATATAAACCCTGCATTTGCATATTTAGAAGACCATACACTGGACAATGGTGTGAAAATCACGCCCACAGGTTGCTGCTGGAGAGGAGCTCCAAGGCTAAAGTGAAGATAATTCTAAGGCCTGCTCAGCAGATCACACATGCACAGAAAAAAAGGGAGTATGAGAATAAACTGTAAAGAAACAATAGCCTGGCTGTGCTGTCTTCAAATGTAATATAATTTTGAGATGACAATACATGCTCAGTGAATTAAGTTTAAACCATTAATGTGATAAAAGTTAAAGGCAGTTTCTAACTATTCTTCACAGATATTGAGGGCCACATTTGGCCCCCGGGCCTTGAGTTTGACACGTGCTCTAAGCAAATGGGCGTAGACCAGAATTTATCTATATCCATATCTGGAATGCTCGTGATCGCGCCTCGCTATGCAAGTGTAGGTCAGGTCGTGGGCTCTATTTACAATCATTGATTGCACAGTGAAAGTTCAACCAATTTAATATTTTTTGTTTTACTTTTTCACGCTTAATCTTGGCAACGCAGACTTTGACCAATCAGGGACTCAGATCTTAAAGGAAATGAGCGGTAAAAACGAAAAGCCTGGAGAAGAATTTGTGGAATTTGCACCGCCTTGACTTCTCAAATATGATTCATCCTTCTGTAGGTAGTGGACAAGCACTAAGAAACATTAAAAAAACAAATGAAGAATCCCCCTCCCTGCCTTAACCTGCGTGTCTGGTGTGAACCAAGTTCTTAAACACATTACATGGAGCAGGCGTGAATTCAGTATAAGAATGAAGATCATTTGGGGGCTCAGTTTGGTTAGAGTTCAAAAGCAGAAGAGAACATTTCCACAATATAACAAAATGTTCCAGTTCTGCCAAAAGCATCAGATAAAATCATTTTATGCTATAATTTATACTCACAATGTGTAGAGAATTAAATCTCACCTACCCCTGGGTTTGTGGGTCCTTTTCTTGTGTATTGCGTAGGATGTGAGGAAGATCAGCGAAGCTGCCAGAGCTCCACTCAGGAAATACACAAATGGAGGAAAACTCCCTTCTTG
>CM074505.1:12976661-13005977 GCA_037389245.1 Oryzias sinensis | reverse complement strand
CTGCCAGGCGTAGATGTGATCGGCCAATCAGAAGTGACTGAATGATTACGTGCTCAATATTGTCTGCAGTCCTTAATTTAAATAGAAATATCAGAGAAAAAATAAATAGTGAATAATTAATCCATAACAAAAATATAAAAAGAAAACCCACATGTACATAAAATGTTAAAAGATTTGATTATAAAGGAAATATTAACCTTTTTAAAGAGGTTTTTAAGAAAATCAATGATACCAGTGGCAGAAAAAAAGTCTTCTGTAGCATTTCACATCTTAAATACCAGAATAACTTTTTATTAAATAAACAGGTTTTCTACAGCAATGCAACAGGTTAACTAACAGCATGTTTTGGAGAGGAGAGATTAGTTATTTATATCAGACCATTATAAACCCTCTTAATGTCCTCCTAGCTGTACTGACCTGCACACCTCAAAGCCTGTTATAATGAGGAATAATGTCTTTTTTGTTCATCCAGATGGACTTTAGGGTATGGAAAATATACTTTTAGATGTAAAAACGACGAGTGACTGTGACACATGACAGAAATGAATCTTTTTGAAGTCTTTTGTGGTACAAAGTGTCCCAGAGGCAGACCAAGAATAGAACAGTTTAACCCAGTTTGAACGTCTCTAATCTGATCTAAATTATCTCAATCTTGAATCTGAAATCTTGTTTTGTTAAAATCAAACCAACAGGAAATTGGCCAAAATAAACTTCAAAGAAGATCTTTATTGGTTTTGGGGTCTTTTTTTGAAAAACTGCCTGCAAAAGTATTACAGCATGGAGCTTAAGATGGAACAAACCTTTTTATTTGGGCTTGGAATTTTATCATGTTAACAGGGTAAATTATTTTGTTGACTTCAATGGGTTAAATTACGCAACAATTAATTTGATCACAAAAATATTAGTCACTAGCTGCATTTCCGTCATACATATGCAGATAAATCACAAACTAACTTAGTGGTTAAGTTGTTCAAAAACATGGCGACGGATGTGAACAAAAGTTTCATTTACAGCAGAGACATTTGATTTGATTTTTGATTTGAAATGGTTTATTTCAAGCAATCAAATAGGAGTAATACACAAAAGCAATATAATCATCAGTTATACATTCATACAGTAACTAATCAAACTTAGGATAATTAGACATAATTAATAAAAATTGCTTGAAAGGGAGTGGAAAGAAGCGAACTTATATAATCCCACCCCGTTATACTATAACCATTTTGTTTCATGATTTATCAATATCCGGTTCCTAGGTTTTATCAGACAGAATTAAGAATCATAAGGTATCAATAAAGCACGTGCCAAAGATGAAATTACTTAAGTACTACGTCAAAAATAACTTTAGAAATCAACATGGCAAATGCAGCATCTGAAATATATGCAAATTATGTTACTTTTAAAAGTCATTCATATGCTTTAAAACATTTAAATATCTGCCACGGCACAAATGGTTGTTGGGTATTTTCCAGAGGAGGCGAGGATCACAAAATTCCACATGACATGTTCAACTTTTGATGAGCTGATGAGGATGCTGTCCACTTCCAAATCTGAGTCCCTGATTGGTCAGAGTTTGACCTGGCTTAACTTCCAACATGCATTCATGTATGCAGGTTTAGTACATACATTTCACAAAACGGTCTTAAAATTGTGTGTAGCTACAACTGAACGTAAGAGTTTTGAACATGGAATCCTGGAACGGGCTTTTCCTCATGTTCACACAGGCTTTTCATGTAGCTGTGGCTGAGATGCGTGTTGGCGAGGGTGGTGTGAACGTAGCCTCAGAGGATGAGGAGAAGGCGGCGGTCTGGGCTTCATTGAGTTCTATCACAGGTTCATCCTGAGGCTCCAGTGATCTGAGGGTTTTCATGACGTCTGAGACTTTTGTCCAAGCAAACATCTTCATGCAGAAACCATTGATGGCCATGAGGAAACTTTGAGCAACACTTTTTCTATAAACTACAAAGCCTGTAAATCAGAGGATGTATGTATGAAGATATTGATAGTCAAGACCTGATGATATGAGGTTATTTGGGATTTATTTGTAATTTAACCAATTTAATCAATTTAATAGTGATGAGAAGAATACCAATTCTGTAATGTTTGGTAGAAAACTTCAAATGTTTCATCATTAATTTTAAGTATCAGTTGAGCACACAATAAGGACACAAACAGGATGCAGTGACTGGAAAAGAAATTGAAACCAAGATTCTGGTGGTCTGCAGAGGCTTTGTGTTGGAAGGGGGGGGAGACTTTACAAGAAGAGACAGCACAGTGTGGTTAGAGTCTAACTGAGGACAGGCTCTACATTGCATAAGATTCTGATCTGCTTGTTTTAGTATCAGCTACTGTCCCCTGTCTCAACTGTAACAAACGCTGCTAGAACATCAGTTCTATTTAATCACAGTTCTCTTATGAAATCTTGTGCATTTAAAGAATAAGTTCAATATCCACCTTCCTCGCCTCGCTGTAGATGACACCCTCCTTTTTCCACTGTGGTGACACCAATGCAGCAGACATGCAGCAACCTTTCAGTCTTTGCAGCAGCATCACATCTGTGGTCCTACTTTCCAACCAAAGCTCCTTTCTTAGCTTTTCTTTCTTTTTAAAATTAATTTAAAGTTTTCAGCTTTACAGTACAAAACAGTACAATCAACATTATAATCTGAATTTGCATAGAATTTCTTAATACACAAACATTAAAAGTTTTGTGTTCTCTTCAAAATTAGATAGTGTGGCATGTGCAATGCCGCATTGCGTTAGAGCAGTGATTGCAGCATCAATGGCAGTAGAAGTCAGTGCAACAATAGTACTGTTCCACCCACTGACCCTTAAGGTTCCGCATGCAGTTTCAGCATTACTTTTGCAGACGAACTTGACTTTTTTGTCGCCTGCGCGACACTTATCCTGCATGGCCACATTACTGTCCCAACCGCACCTCACGATAGAAAGATGTACCACCTTGAACCCTGCAACATTGTTGCCACTTCCTAATGAAGGAAGTGTGCATGATTGCCAAGAATTGGCAGAAAAAACAGCGAAGAGCAGAAACGACTTAAAGGATCAACCACTGACGAAAGGTGAAATACTTTATGTAGATGGTTCTTCAAGGAAAAATGAACAAGGGAAAACCCAGACAGGTTATGCTGTTGTGACTCAAACCATAGCTTTAAAAGCAGAGCCATTGCCTTCGCATTATTCAGCTCAAGCAGCAGAGTTATTAGCTCTGACAGAGGCTTGTAAACTAATGGAAGGGAAAGATGTAACCATTTATACGGACAGTCAATATGCATTTGCAACTGTACATACCTTCGCACAATATTGGAAAAATCGAGGCATGATAACATCGACTGGAAAACCAGTCACGCATGCGGACCTATTATCTGCATTATTGGTGGCGGTTCAATTACCAAAAACATTAGCCATTTGTAAATGTGCAGCTCACACAGCAGGTGTTGATGACGTCTCTAAAGGGAATGCTTTCGCTGATAAAATGGCAAAGGAGGCCGCAACCAGACCTATCCAAACCTTCGCATTAGAAATTAATCAAAACGAGAAGATTGACAATGAAATACTTAAAGAAATGCAACGACAGAGTTTGGAACCTGAAAAAGAGCTCTGGAAAAAACATAATGCTAGACTCCTAAATGGTATATATGTATGACCAGACAACAAACCTATTTTACCAAAAAATCTTTATAAATGGGCAGCTATATTGACCCATGGGGTGACCCATGTGTCAACGGGGGGTATGATGGGACAGGTAAACAAACATTACAAGACCTATGGATTTAATTCTTATTCAAAAAATTTTTGTAGAGCATGTCTCACCTGTGCCAAACACAATGCTCAGGGAAACCTTAGACCAAGACGGGGGAGGTTTCCAGCTCCCCAATATCCGTTTCAGGTAATACACATGGACTTTATAGAATTAAACAAAAGTGAAGGGAAAAAATTCTGTCTGGTCATAATAGATGCATTCTCTAAATGGATTGAATTGTTCCCAACAAAACATCCTGATGCAATAACAGTAGCCAAAGCATTATGCAAGGACATAATTCCTCGGTATGGTATACCTGAAAAAATTTATAGTGATAATGGGTCTCATTTTGTTAATCAAATCATAAAAAGAATAGGAATTATGTTTCACATTGATTTGAAGAATCACTGTGCCTACCACCCTCAGAGTGCTGGGTTAGTAGAAAGAATGAATGGTACAATTAAGAATAGGCTGAAGAAATGTATTGATGAAACTGGAAGGCCATGGACTCAGTGCCTAGATTTAGTAAAACTGTACATAAACATTACTAGTACAAAAGGCCTAACACCTTATGAGACCCTTTTCGGGAGACCTTACAGGTTACCACAGTTTAAAAACCGATGGGAAACTAATGAAGAAGCAAACCTAGCTGACTATATGAGGGCCGTTTTAGAAAAACAAAGAGAAAACTTGACTAATGAAGAACCTCTTGCCTCTCAGCAGGAAAACCAGCTTGTGGAACCAGGTGATTGGGTGCTGATAAGAAGCATCAAGAAAAAACACTGGTATTCACCCAGGTGGGAGGGGCCATACCAGGCACTGTTGACCACTCCTACTGCAGTCAAAATCGCTGAAAGGTCCACCTGGATTCACCTGACCCATTGTAAAAAGGTAATCTCGACTGGAAATTCCAAGGTGGAAGGTGAGTTAAAGTCTGATAATAGGGTGGACTCAGACGTTTAGAGTTTGGGTAGACCCGAAAGTCAGTGAAGCCTCCTGTAAAGCCACCGACCCATTTAGACGGAAAAAAAAAAAAAAAAAAAATTGGTCGAGATGACAAACCAAGGTTTTCAAAATTGTGTGAAATGTATTGTTATTGTGATTGTAACCATCGTTATAGCATGGCTTACCTGGCAGTACTGGCGTCCACATGGGTATGGAAATGGACCAACCCTTCCAACTGAGAGAACTGTAAGTCCACCCACTCATGTTGGCCCAGAAAGACAAATGGCTGAAGAAAACCCACTAAACCCAGAAAATACTACTCCTATTTGTGACTTACGACTCTCAAAATTAAATCACAGTGCTGTGCCCGGTTTCAATGGCAAGGTAAAAAATGTGACTCTCTCCCTTGTTCGAAGACAACGATCTGTGACTGATAGATGCTCAGAGCAGCGAGCTTATCTATTCGGTAACCAAGTTTGCATACCTGGAGACACAATCACTACTGTGGTTGTGCCATTAACTGCTTTAAACAAAGGCAATTACGATAAATACAGAAACAGGTATGCAATTAATGGAGATTACTATGCAAATCGTTATTGGTATATGACAAATGACCACGCCGTCAAAGACTGGAACACCTTGGTTGCAGATGAGAGTAATATATGGAAACATGTGGGAACAACGCGTGCAGCCCGGTACCAGAAAACAAAAATAAGCATGTCTAAAAGAAATGGGAATCTAATAGTAAAATTTGACTTAACTAAAGGACATTTGGATCCCACAGGGGAACCAGATTTATGTTGGATGTTTTTGTTATGGGCTTACTCATCCACAGCAACTGACATAGACTTTAAATTTATTGTTTGTGAAGGTCATGACATCGACCACAAGCCGATTTTGAGTAAAGGGGCCATTAGAGGTGGAGTGCACTTTCAAAACCTGCAGCCCCCCACTGATGAAGTGTTCCACCAAATAAAAGGTATCTCTGGTTTGAATAACAATTGGTTGCTAATGGTGGAGCAAACGGCAAATGCAACTAACACTGACTGTGTAGTTTGTATGGGACCTAGACCGATGCTACGTATAATTCCTGCAATCATTCCAATGTCTTGTGTAATTGAAGTAATGAGTACAACGAACCCCAACAACAATTGCAGCTTTTGGGATTTAGTTTTTCCCCTAACTACGGCTGAGAAGGAAAAGCCTACATTTTCTAAAAAGGTGGCCCCAGGAAACTTCACCTGCATCAAAAGGATTGGGACAGGTGTGCAACTGGGAAAGCTTAACCGTTCATCTTGTCAGAATGTAATAATCATGCAAAATGACTTCATTCCGCTGTCCCGAGGAGACATCTGGTGGTGGTGTGGAGATGACAGACTGTTCGACAGATTGCCTAGAGGTGTTACAGGTTATTGTGCTTTGGTTACACTTCTGTTACCCGTTTCTGTGTTTCCTATAACCGTTGGCGGTTTGGTTGATAAATTATCTGGTATTAATCCTCACAGATGGAGTCCTAGACATAAACGAGATGTGTGGCTGACAGAATCTGACCCTACTTACATAGACGCCATAGGGGTACCTCGGGGAGTACCAGATGAATATAAATTAGTAAATCAAGTGGCTGCTGGCTGGGAATCTTCAATCTGTTGGTGGTGTACGATTAACAAAAACGTGGACAGGATCAACTACATCCACTACAACGTCCAAAAATTAGGTAACTGGACACAAAAAGGGTTTGAAGCTGTACATGAACAGCTTTCTGCTACATCTATAATGGCATTCCAGAACAGGATCGCTCTCGACATGCTGCTGGCTGAAAAGGGTGGCGTGTGCACCATGTTCGGTGAACAGTGTTGCTCGTTCATTCCTAACAACACCGCTGCAGACGGCAGTCTGACCAAGGCCATAGAGGGCCTTCGCACTCTCAATGGTAAGATGAAAGACCATTCCGGTGTTGATACCGCCATGTGGGACTCCTGGTTGGGTGTGTTTGGGAAGTACCGCTCACTGGTAGCTTCCGCTTTAGTGTCCATAGCTGTATTTATGGCCATTTTGACCTTGTGTGGATGCTGTTGTATTCCTTGCCTGCGTTCTTTGTGCAATCGTCTCATCACCACAGCTATTACACCTGAGGAGAACCAGCTGCATCCCCTCCTGAAGCTAGATGATGATGATGATGTTGACCTTGATACTGCTGGACTGTTCGTGGAAGGCGCTGTTTAAGTGTCTCCGACGTACCCTCCGAGTGTAAATGTATTTGTGCTCATGAATATGATCTTACAGCTGAAAATCTTCGTGAAGTGGCTGACTAAAAGTGATGTGAGGATTTGAGCAAATACGTGATAGACAGGGGGGATTTATGTTGGAATAATGTACATAAGCTATCTCATATTTGCTTTTGTTTGCAGAAATGTCTGTGTCCAAATCTTCTTCTCAGGGAGGTGGAGGTGAAACCCTTGGGAGAAGGCGATTATCTTTTTCTTTCCTCCATTCTCTTGGGAACCTGTGTTAGCTGTGTCTAGAATTCTACGAAGGACGTTCTGTGTTGAGTTTATCCATGTGAAAAGGTTTTGCAGGTCCAAAGATGCTGTGGGAACGCTGCAGAAGACAGACATGTCGTAGTTGATGTTTTATAATCCTGCTGCAGCTGTGCTTGCTTGTTCCCCCTCCTTAGAGCTCAGCGCATATGTAAAATAGGGAATCCCGACAAAGTAATAAAAGAGGAGGCAACAGAAATATTGCAGCAGAGCGGAGAGAGATTGTTACTGGGCATTATTCTCTGTTCGTTCTCCTCGTAAAAAGGTACCTTTGTCTCTTGTCTTTCTTTCCTTTATGTTGTTATTCTGATGTTGGAGGTTGTTTTAACCCAACACCAGTGTTTATCCATTTATTTGTATTTTTGTAATAATATGTGACATTTTGTAAATTAGCATATTGGATTGGATTGAATATCATTTGCTGTGTTTTATGAAATTTCAGTCCAGTATGGTTTGATGAGAGGGCAGTCCCACATGATTTGCTCTTTGGTTTCCAGATTTTCTCCAACATAATGGAGGGTTTCCATCATAATGAGTCTTTTGAAGTGGTGTGATAAAGAATCTGATCAAATCCATATTCTCTCCATCTTTTTGACGCCATATATTTCCATTGTTGTTTCCATATCGATGTCCATTCAACCGGTGTTATGTTCACCCTCTTTCTCCCATAATGACTTCACATATTCAGTTGAGTGAGGATTCTTGCTTGTCAAAAATGCATACAGAGCAGAAATATGTTTTCTAATAACATCACCTTTATATACCTTTGTAATTGTCAACCAGATCTCCTTTAGTTCCAACCTTTACTCCAATCTTTGTGTCTATATAATACCTTATTTGCAGGTGTCTATAGAAGTCCTGCTTTTTGAAACTTTATTTTTCTTTCAACGTTTCAAAACTGATTACCTTACCTTCGTTAATCAAGCTTCCAAATATTGGTAACCCTTTGGTTGACCAATATTTAAAATGTTAATCCAATTTTTTTAGAGCAAAGTTAGAATCGTATGCATACCATTTAAATAATGAGAGGTCTTTTTCTAGTTTTAATTCTTTAACCACGTTTTTCCATAAAGAGAGTGTACACTTAACCCACGGATTACAAATATTGTCAATATGTTTTTGGATATTTGAGTCCACCAGGACTGCTTGTATGGGAATAGCGAGTAAATCTCCTCCACGTCTTTCCATTTCGCGTTTTAGTTCACAGCACGCCAATTAATCACCGTCTTCATTTGAGCTGCCCAAAAATAATCCTTTAGAAAAGGCAGGCCCCACCCTCCTTTATTTTTATGTAATTGAAGGGTTTGATAGAATATTCAATTTGAAGGATTCAATTCTTGAATATGAAGAAAGAAAAGGGATCAAGTTCCAACGTTTAACATCCTCCACTATCTTCTTATGTAATGAGATGTAATCTTCCTCATATAATTTAGTCAGGTTTTTAGGTATGTTTACACCTAAATATTTTATGGATTTTGTCTGCCATCTCATTGGGTATTGCACCGCCAAAACTGCTGGTGGGCTGTAGTTGTAAGCAAATATTTGAGTTTCATCCATATTTATTTCATACCCAGATAGGTTTACAAATTTTTTGCACAAATTCATCAGTTCAGGTAAAGATTTTGTAGGTTGTTCTAAATATATTAAGATATCTTCTGCGTAACATGCAAGTTTGTGTTCCCTTCCTTGAATATTTATTCCTTTAATATCTTTGTTTTGTCTAATTGATTGTGGCAGCGGCTCTAAATATAAGGCAAATAAAAGTGGAGACCAGGCACAACCTTGTTTATTTCCTCTCTGGATTGTAAAGCTGTTTGAGAGGTAACCATTAACTTTAACTCTTGCCGTGGGATTGGCATACAGAGCCTTCACTGTTTTAATAACTGTGTTATGAAACCTAAATTTAGTCAGTACTTTATACAGAAAGTCCCAATTTACTGAGTCATATGCTTTTTCTGCGTCTATACTCATGAGCATGGCTTTATTTTTAGATGTTTGTATCTGCTATATTATATGCAGGGTTCTGCGTATATTATCTTGTGTCTGCCGGTTTCTTATGAATCCAGTCTGTTCGTTACTTATTATACTGGGTAAGAATTCCTTCATTGAGCTGGCCATAATTGAGCCAAAAAGTCTGTAGTCTATAGTAAGGACAGATATCGGTCGATATGAGCCAGAGCAGATCTGTCACCTAATTTGCTTAGTGTAACAACACTTTTCTTCAAATGATCCACTCGAAGAGGCTCAATGAAAACAGGTAGTGAGTATGCTGTTATAGAAGCTCTAAAGCAGCGGTGTTCAAACTTTTTTGACATGTGAACTACTTTTAAAACAACACTAGCCGCGGTTACATGCGCAAAATATCTTGATCGAGAAAAAAGGGTCCTACGCAGTATCTTAGCTGTTCCTAGCACTGCGCTTTTCTGGACGGAGAGGTCTGAGGTCTTTCCAGGTATCTGTTGTAGCCACTCCTCCAGCTTGGGGGTTACTGCCCCGAGTGCTCCAGTTACCATAAGCACACCTGTCACCTTTACTTTCCATGCTTTCTCCAGTTCTTCTCTGAGTCCCTGGTATTTCTCCAGTTTCTCATGTCCCTTCTTCCTGATGTTCCCATCTCTTGGCACTGCCACATCCACCACTACGGCTTTCCTCAGTTCTTTATCCACCACTACAATGTCTGGTTGGTTCGCCATTACCATTCTGTCGGTCTGGATCTGGAAGTCCCACAGTATCTTTGCCCCCTCATTCTCTACCACCTTCAGAGGTGTTTCCCATTTTGACATTGGGGTTTCCAGTCCATATTCTGCACACATGTTCCTGTATATTATTCCAGCCACTTGATTGTGGCGCTCCATGTATGCTTTACCTGCCAGTATCTTACACCCTGCAGTTATGTGCTGGATTGTTTCAGGCGCCTCTTTGCACAGCCTACACTTTGGGTCTTGTCTGGTGTGGTAGCCATTGGTAGGACTTCTTGATATCAGCCACTTCAGTTATGGTCCGGTGATACATCCCATGCAGGGGTTTGTCCTCCCATGAGGATCTGTCCTCAAGCACTGTATCCTCTGCTCTCCATTACCTGAGAC
Organism: Oryzias sinensis; assembly: GCA_037389245.1. Taxonomy (NCBI): domain Eukaryota; kingdom Metazoa; phylum Chordata; class Actinopteri; order Beloniformes; family Adrianichthyidae; genus Oryzias; species Oryzias sinensis. Next base: position 12,995,649 of record CM074505.1, on the reverse strand, counting down.
ATTCACTGAGCACACTGTCAGTTGGGGCCTTGAGCTTCATGTACTCATGCATCTTGGATGTTTCATCCTGGATAGTGGCTTCTACGCTCACTAGTCCTCGGCCTCCTTCCTTGTGGCTAGCATACAGTTTCAGGGTGCTGGATTTGGGATGGAACCCTCCATGCTTGATGAGAATCTTTCGTGTTTTAACGTCCGTGGTCTGTATCTCTTCCTTTGGCCATCTTAGTATTCCTGCAGGGTATCTGATAACTGGCAGTGCGTAGCTGTTTATTGCCCGGGTCTTATTTTTGCCATTGAGCTGGCTTCTCAGGACTTGCCTGACTCGTTGGAGGTATTTAGCTGTTGCAGCTTTCCTTGTTGCCTGCTCCAGGTTGCCATGGTAACGTTGCCATTTGCCTGCAGAACTGCAACGTACTGGTAACTGTCCTCAATGTCTGCTATTGTTCCTTCTGGGAGTGAGACCCCTCTGTGTGGACTACCTTGCCTCTCTTTGTCGCCATCCGAATGCATTTCTCGAGTTCAAGTTACAACCCAATGCCAGTACTTTAGATCCTGGTGGTGTGGAGGGTGTCAATGTCACGCTCACTCTTAGCATATAGCTTGATATTATCCATGTAGAGGAGGTGACTGATGTTGACCCCATTTTTGAGTCGGTATCTATAGCCAGTCTTGTTGATTATTTGGCTGAGGGGGTTCAGACCTATGCAGAATAGCAGTGGGGACAGAGCATCACCTTGGGATGTCCCACATTTAATGGACACTTGTGGAGTGCGGTGAGCTTCTTTAGCCAGTAGGCATGTATCATGTCAGGGCCCGGTGCTGTTCATACCTGAAACTTTTTCTTGGATGTCTGCCACTGTGATGGTTACTGGATTCTGTTCAGGTCCATTTGTTTGGTCTTGCTGTCACAGGTGTGACTGCTGCAGGTATTTTGGGAACATTGGGAAATCTTTTGTAAGTTTCATGTTGTGCTTCATTGGGTTGGATGTTAAATCCACTTTGTGGAAACTGACCCTCCAGCATCTGGGTCCTTAATATTTAGCAGCTCACTCATCTCACTTGTTTGGAGGCAAACACATTTACCTGTGAAAAAATGCCCCCCATGGCATTCTGTTGTTAGTTATATTGATCTGACATTTGACCTGAACTCAACGTATTACTGTAAAAGAACTTCCCAGTCTGTGACAGTTTGCTTTATTTTGGTTTTAGAGTTTATCTCATGTATAATCAGCAAAAGACCACATCAGGGTAAAATGGATTTGACACAAGTACATTTAAGCACTAACAGATACTGAATAAGAGAAATAGAATCAGTTTATCAGTAAATGCGTTCATTTTCAATCATATCTAAATGCTTTATGGACTCAAGTTATTGTACTTTCACCGTCAGGCAGTCTGCTTTTTACTAACAATTTTGTGTGCATGAGCATTTATGATTATGGTGTCACAATAAGTATTTGAATGAACCTCCTATTTTAATTTTAATTTACTAATTTGTTTAGTCTACAACTAACTTAATAAAACACTGAAATGTAAAGGTTATTAAACTAATGTATTCACGTAAATACAGGCTTTAAAATTATGAGTATGGTAAAATGCTGACAAGTTTCTGTTCCAAATTCACTTTTGGAAACTCCACACTGTTGGTTTTAACATTTTATTTATTTCTTTTTCGCATCATATTTTTACTGTTGGTTTTTACATTTTATTTATTTCTTTTTCGCATCATATTTTTTGTTAACCCCTCAATGCTTTTTGATGTAAATAACCATCAAAATTGCCTTAATTTAGCATTGACAGGTGAAATGTTTTGGCTCAGTTTTCTCTTTTTTGTTCTAAATGTGAGAGACTGCCAAATTGGTCAACCAGATAAAAACGCAAGTATGCAGTATGAAGTTTCAACCAACTTTATTTATAAACCTGGAGCTTGTCTCAAATTGCTGCACAAAAGGCAAAAAATGTTTGACAAAAAAATGTTTTGAATGTAGAAATCCATTTCAGTCCAGATCTTACAAAAAAGACCAGATTATCCTGATCATAAGATAACAGAACATAAAGTAAATGAATACATGACAGAGTTTTCCATCAAATCACTCTATAGTCAGCAAAAGGTAATAGTGGAGAAGAAAATTCCTCCTAGATGGACGGTTAGAAATAAACCCCAGCAGAATCAGAGGACGACCATCTAAAGAGTCGGACAAGACATGAAAGAGTCAAAGACGTGAAACACTGGAAAATCCGGTAAAACATGCAGGTTAGTAACTGAAGGAAATGAGAGAACAGAAAGTAAACTCCTAAAGCTGTTTATTTTGTTAAAAAACAAAAATAAAGCCTTTATTTAAAGAAAAACACAAAATAATACAATTTACAGCATGAGGGTGTTTTAAGTCAAACATGTTGTTCAGTTAAAACTTTCTTATGGTTATTCCATGTTTAAATTTTCATTAAAAACATATAATCCCTTTCTGCTGGTTTCTGCCTCATATTGTTTATTTCTGACCTCATCTGGAGTTTAGGAGCCCAGATTATACATAAAAATGAAATGAAAAATACAAAACATAAGAACATGTTTCAAACTATCAAACAAAATTACATTCTCTCAAAAGATTAAATGTCTCCATTTCAAGTAGAACCAAAAGGAAAGTCTTTTAGTTTTTATTCTGTTTACTAAATAAAGATACTTCCTTGACCTAAAGGTTCAGTTCTGTTGTCTCACAATCACATAAACACAGACAGTGTTTAAGTCGTTTTCCTGTCTTCTTGATCTTTTGGACTTTTTAACATTTAAAGCAGCGTAATGGAGGTTTTCTGCATCTTTGCTCTCAGCCTGAAACCAAATTGACAGATGAGGATCACAGTGTGAATCTTGGTAGAATCAAGATCAGTGAAAAGAGTGGGAACTCACCTCTGTATTTCTTAAGGGGGCAGCTGGTGATCTTTCCTCTGGTTATTGAAGACAGAAAGGTTGGATTTCAAGAACACATTTGTTAAGCAGTGAAATAAGTTTGTGTACCTGTGGAAGTGCAGAGCGTTGCTCTAGATCTTCCAGCAGAAAGGCGACGAGGACGCTCATGATGGTCAATAATCCAACCAAAGTGTTCAGAATCACAGAGTTCAGAGGAGCTGCAGAGTCTGGCACCAGATCAAAATGGATTTAACTTGATTCTTTCACCAACAGACTGGATTTTCTGAGGTAAAACTCACCTGTGAGGTCCAGCTTGGTCCACGTTCCAAGCAGTATGTGTCCACATGAGACAACAGCGTGGTAGATCCTTTATGAGACTCAGTCAGCCTCTCCATGTGCAGCTCGTAGACACAGCTGTGTGTTTGTGTGTTGTTCTTTCTCCCAAGCTGATCATTCCTACCTCCATGAGTGTAAATGAGTCCTGGATGAGTCTCAGGTCTCTGAACCGAAGTAAATCTTTGTTCTCCATCCGCTCTGACAGTGTGTACTGTACGCAGTTCAAGTCACAGAGTCTCCAGCATGGATGTTCTCGGGGGCATTGATCACTGAAGCATGAATGTCAGTAAGTCCTTCACATGGACAGTATAGCCCTCAGATGTTTACCCCATAAAAATCAGAACTGATGCAGTAGTAGGTATGAGTCTGACATTTTCAAATTTGAGATCTTCAAGTGGTGTTTGTCTTTGTCTGTTTCCAGTTTAAGTCGTGGATCGTTCTTGAAAGCATCTATAAAAGATCCATTTTTGTTGAAGATAAAATACTCAGACATGAGTTGTGGTTTCAGTCCTAGACGTTGTTTATACCAAAAAATGGACTCTGCTAAGTCCTTTTAATGAATGCATTTTAAAGTCACTTCCTCACCAACATGAGTGGATTGAGAAAATGTAAAGATGCAGACGGTTTCTGAGCCCAAGAAAGAGCTGAGAACATGTGAACAAAACAAAGATATTTTCAATTTTTTCAACTTTTAGAATAAAATCTGAGAAAGAATTTATAAAACCATTTGAAATAGACTAGACACCACTTGCACTGTTCCCAGGAAGCAGACATGTCACACAGCCAGAAAACACCAGAAGAGTCATGTTCTAAAACGGCTGAGGTTCACCAACAGAAGACAGTTAGATCTGTACTTTTAACTGCCAGGCGAAGATGTGATCGGCCAATCAGAAGTGACTGAATGATTCCATGCTCAATATCGTCTGCAGTCATCAATTTACTGTAAAATATCAGAGAAACTAAAGAGTGAGTAATAAATCCATGAAAATATAAAAGAAAATACCACATGTACATAAAATGTTAAGAGATTTGACTTTAAAGGAAATCTTAACCTTTTTAAAGAGGTTTTAAAGAAAATATATACCAGTGGCAGAAAAAGAAAGTCTTCTGCAGCATTTCACATCTTAAAATACTAGAATAACTTTTTATTTAATAATCAGGTGTTTTACAGCAATGCAACAGTTTAATTTACAGCATGTTCTGGAGAGGAGAGATTAGTTATTTATGTCAGACCATAATAAAAACTCTTAATGTCCTCCTAGCTGTACTGACCTGCACACCTCAAACCCTGTTTTAATGAGGAATAATAGCTTTCTGTTCATCCAGATGGACTTTGGAGTTTGGTAAGTATAGTTGTAGCTGTAAGAACGACGAGTAAACGTGACACATGACTGAAATGAATCTTTTTGAAGTCTTTTGTGGTACAAAGTGTCTCGGAGGCAAACCCAGAGTAGAACAGTTTAACCCAGTTTGAACGTCTCTAATCTGATCTGAATAATCTCAATCTTGAATCTACACTCTGTTGTGTTAAAAACAAACGAGCAGGAAGTTGGCCAAAACAAATTTCAAATATGATCTTTTTTAGTTTTTGGTATTTTTTTCTCTGTTTTTCTCTCCTGTCTGTGTGTGTGTGTTTTGCTGCTGTTTTAATAATCTATCTATCTATCTATCTATCTATCTATCTATCTATCTATCTATCTATCTATCTATCTATCGATAAGACACTCTAAAAGATTCTTTCCACGCTGCATTGCAAGAGAGGATATTCGCTGTGATGTGGATGGGAGTGTGTGGCCTAACATACAGGAACAACTGCACTGCCTGTACTGTTGGACAGAATATTGTCCTATCTTTTTTTCCTTTGTGTTACTGTTTGCAGTGGGTTTTTTTCTATGTTGGTATGACATGGTCTGTCAACAAATTACAATATGAACAATAAAAGTGTGAATGTGAATCTTGTCCAGTCTCTTGCAATCAAACAAAAAAGGTGTAACTTACATTTTACAATAATTGTCATCCAAACTTTAGCCATAGTTTCCATCAGAACCTCCCTCTAAAGTACTCAGTTATATTGACAACATGACTAAGTAATTTGACTGTCTTGTTCGTAGACAATGACACAAGGACTTGACATTCTGATGGCACTGACATGTTCAATGACATAAAGACTTAGTTTGGAGAGATGAACTAAAGATTTTGAGCAGGTTCAAGTAACAGAGGCAGCCAGTTCAGATTTTAAGTCAATTATATATAGCCGCGATCTGGGGTCCTGGGGCGCGGTTTGACTCACGTAATAATGAGCTTTGACCAGCTGTGGGCGGAGCTACTTGCTTGAGAGTCTGAGAGTAGTGCAACGTTCACACCAGGCATGTAAAATTCAGCTTGTAGCCCTTGATGTTCACATGGGACTGGATTGGATTATTAATTTCTTCTCTCATATAATCACTTATTAGGGTTTATGGGAGGGGGGGGGCAGCCTGTGGTGCACCTTGGGGGAAGGAGCTACTTGGCAGTAGTTTAATTGCACCTCAGACGTGTATCACTGTGAGTAATCAGCAGATGTCCTCTCAGTGCCCTAACTGCCAATTTTAACTGCACCCTATAGTACACATACCCTTACACATACACTCCAACACACACACACACGTTCACAAACACACACATTATACAAGGAAGGTGGAACCTCTGACCATCTTTCCCCTACCCCATCCCTGGCAGACTGGCCGTGATGTCATCATCTTCGGGGGAGTGACTTTGACTTTGTGGAAAATTCATTTGCAATTTATCCCAGGTGTGTGCACATTTTGGTGACTTTTCGAGCATGCGGCGGGGGTCAAATTCTCGCTGAAAGGCGGCGAAGTCGTCGTTTCAACTGCGAAAACAATATGGTCCTTGCAGTCAGTGACTGCTGCTGCGGGCCATAATGAATAAAGTTTAGCCTAAACTACAAAATGTCATGATCTCACGAGACTTTGGCAGACCCACAATGCTGGAACCCGGAAGAAAACTCAGAGATGTGTCAGGTAAGTTGCAATGATTTAATTCAGTCTGTGTTTTATGATGGCTGGCGAAGAGCCGGAATCTTTTTTTTTTTTTTAACTTGTTCTGTCCAACAAGTGAGGAAACAGATTAGAGCTGATGGGCTTTTGTGTTGGGCAGGTTCTACTATCAAAAAGATGTTATAGAACTTTAGAAGCCAGAGTGTTGCTCTGTATAAACCCCTTTTTGTTGTAATATTTTTTATTTATTTGTTACATTTATTGTGTGTGGGGAGGGAGAGGGGAAGAATGTGGGGGGGGGGAGAGTAAAAGGAAGAGAGGTGAGAAAGTTTGGGATACAAGTACTGATTTGAATAAGTTATTATTTTAAGCTTTAACAATTATCCCAGATCTGCTGGAAAGATAAATATTACATCAAAGGTGAAATCTTTTTGTGTCTCTGTGTAATAGTGGCTTTGAGACTGTTTTAGCCAAATGTTGAAATATAGTTGGCCACTTCAGCCAGTCATGCAAGTTGTTGCTAAACCAGCAATACGTTGCACCAAGCCAAAATAAAAAATATCACAGATGCAAGATGTAGCGTAGAAATGATTCAAAGAATCCAACAAAACAAGAGACCAACAGAAGCAACTCTTTACAGGAAAAGCTAAAGAAACTGAAGGAGCTTCTTGAAGCATGCAGGCCTATATTACTTTAATTTAAGGATTTATCACATTTTTTTGCATTACATGCAAAGTTGAAAATTGTCTTTCTTGTTCAACATTATTCCTGTCTTTACAGGTACATGTATCTCTCCTCACCTGCCAGTACTGGACCATGTGAGACACTCTTCTCTGTCTTCGGATGTGTCATTCAGAAAAAAGGGCTACTCTCTATTCTGCCAATGTGGAAAGACTGATGTGTCTCAGTAACTGGCTGAAATGAAATGAGGAATAGGTTAGATCAGGAGTGTCAAACTCATTTTGGTTCGGGGGCCACATTCAACCCGTCTGATCTGAAGTGGGCCAGACCAGTAGCGTAAAGGCAAAATAAAGCTTTATTCTTGTTTTTTTACTCAATTGGAAAACATGCCTCAACCAACATGGTAGCCTTATCATTTCTTATTACACATTCATTCACAGAGGTCAATGGATATTAAATATAATATTTTAAATCTGACACTGAAGCAATCCTGATAATAAATTCAAGATGGGCAGTAGAAAAAAATGAAACATCTTCCAAAAATGTAAACGTCCAAACGATGACACATTACACTAAATTAAACTTGCAAACATTTGTGAACATAAGAGCTTGGAGTTAAACTCCTTTCTCTCCTGAAACCTCACCAGACCGTCAATATCAGGATTCAGATCCTGTGCAGAAACACATTTACTGTCATGCAAGTGTGCAAAACACAATGAACGTTGTGGTTCCGTGGGCATGCCTCCGCAGTGACTACTCCTCACCTGCTCCTCATCATCTCGTCACCTGCAGCTCATTACAGAGATTATTTATTCAGAGATGGAGCCGTCGGCAAACGCCAGATTATTGTGCCTCATGAGTGAGAATCTGCCAGCCCGTGTATATCAGCAAAGTCCGCCAGTCTGCTCATCAGCCTTCCTGCCTGTCTGCCTTTCTGCCTGCCTGCTCACCTGCCTGCCTGCTCACCTGCCTGCCTGTTGAAATGAAGTGTCCATTATTATTATTATCATTCATTATTATAAGAATCGTTTCCTGGTTTCTGCCTGAATTTTGTGGCAACATCTGCCTTCTTCCTGACCTTTGATGGAACGCCATCGGTGACCAAAATTACTTCACGTGACCAGTTCACTTTAACATTGTCCAGCACAGTAACTAGAGAGCTGACTATGTCATCAGCTGTTGCTGTGTCCATCAACTCCAGAAACTCCACTGTGACGGTCTCTTTAACACCTTCAATAAATATACACAGCTGTACATATCTGTTATGTTGGTGCTTTCATCAATAGTGACTGAAAATACAATAAATGATTGGATACAGTCATTGTATTACAGTCATTTGGTAGAAAACTTCAAATGTTTCATCATTTATTTTAAGCATCAGTTGAGCACACAATAAGGACACAAACAGGATACAGTGACTGGAAAAGAAATTCAAACCAAGAATCTGGTGGTCTGCAGAGGGTTTGTGTTGGAGGGGGGGGGGGGGGGGTGAGACTTTACAAGAATAGACAGCACAGTGTGGTTAAAGTCTAACTGAGGACTGGCTCTACATTGCATCAGATTCTGATCTGCTTGTTTTAGTATCAGCTACTGTCCCCTGTCTCAACTGTAACAAACACTGCTAGAACTCTAGAGTTCTATTTAATCACTGGTCTCTTTTGAAATCTCAATTATTTTTTAAATTTAAAGAATAAATTTAATATGCAGCTTTATTGCCGGAGCTGACACCCTCCTTTTTCCACTGTGGTGACACCAATGCAGCAGACATGCAGCAACCTTTCAGTCTTTGCAGCAGCATCACATCTGTGGTCCTACTTTCCAACCAAAGCTCCTTTCTTAGCTTTTCAATGTAAAGACATTTCTAATCTTCAGGTCAGTGTTGACACCAAACAGTTGTCCTGTTCTCTGCTTAATGACAGAAATTTTCAGCTCTTGTTGTCTTCTGAATGTCTTTTTAATAAATCGGTTCTGAATTTACCACATGTAAGTCAATGAATGCAGTATTTCAGCTGATGTAGTGTACACAAGGCCTCTATTCTGCTCATGTACTGTATATGAGAACTGGACTGAGTGACTCCTCCCCCCTGGCGTTCCAAACAGGAAGTTATGCTGGTTCAAAGAAGTCCAAATCCTGTAGACTTTTATAGAAAAATAAACAGCTGTTAGTCATTTTATTGGTTAAAAGAACTATTCTTGCTCTGTTACCATTTTTAACATTTTCTTTGCCATGTTTTTTTCTATATTTAAAGTTATTAAAGTTGTAAAATGACCAATCAAATGATTCAATAAAGCATGTGGTCTCACAAAACATTTGATTGGCTGCTTTGATGTAGCCTGCTTTCAGTGTAAATGATGACTCAGACTGACTCGGACCAATCACTGCTTACTGATGATTTTCGGTTCCATATTGTGAAAAAATGGAAACTGACTTAAAAAAGAGACATTCTCTTTGGGTGACGTCACACTCACACGTGCCAGTCAGTTGATGATTCTACTTCTAGTTTGGATTAAAAAAAGGAATCAAAAAACAATAACCCAACTTTTCCTTACCCAATGAGTATTTATGGTGGAAAGAATTTCTCAATGTACCCATGAAGAAGAGAAAAACACTTTCCCTTTACCCTTCAAAATAAAAGAGGTACATAAGCAGAACTGTCATATTTCTGTTTAGAAAAGTTCAGCAAACAAAACAGTTCTCAGTAAAAATATGCTTAAACATAAATGTAATTTAAGATGCTAAAAACAAAACGGTTCAAATCTGAAGGTTTGTCACATTGGTGAAATGCTGTGAGGCTGTAGGGATGGTCACACTGGGAGATGAAGGCAGATCAGTGTCGGGGACTGACCAGCCTTTGACACATTGGAAATCCAGCAGCCTGTTGATTTCAGGGATTTCGGTCTGGATCAGAAACAGGGAAAGAGTTGTCCACATGTTTTTTTTTTTTTTTTTAAAGATAAAAGAGCCAGTACTAGTGTTTGGTTCAGAGAAAATGTAAAAGAAACTTCACAATAAACCGCTATCATTCAACTTCAGTGGAAACGAAGAAGCTTGCTGAGCAGAATCTCAGTTTACAGAACTATAAATTAAACTAAGAGATCTAAGCTCATTTCTAAAATTCTTAATTAATACTTTTCATTATTTTATTTTTGATTTTTGTAATTATCAGGTGTAAGCACAGGTAAAAGCTACCTGCATGGCGTTTCACCCTGACACACTTCCGACTGTGCCAGTAGGGCAGCTGCAGGGTCATCAGGCGGGAGCCACCCTTCATTGTTGTTTTGCTTCATTAATCCCAGAACATCTCACATTGGTGGAGCAATGGCAGAGGCGTCTCACTGCCGACCCGCCCACAACTGCCCTTAGGACCCATCGTTTCCCCACGAACTGTCCTTCATCCTCAACCATAGCCAGAGACTGGCTTTTTCCGCCTCTTCTGCCAAGTCCTTGGGTGCCTTCTTCAATTTCGACCCAGTCTCTCCCATCTTCCTAAGCAGGAGCTGAGTGGATGTTCCAACAAAGCCCCTGCAGCCAACCTCCACCGGGCAGATGATGGTTGACCACCCAGCATCTCTGCACTCAGCTACCAGCTCGATGTATTTGTCCTTTTTCCTTTCGTATGCAGCATTCATTCCTCTCTCCCAAGAGATTGTGAGCTCTGCCAGGATTACTGCTTTGACTGCAGAGGACCACAGGATGATGTCTGGTCGCAGAGAGGTGGTAGTTATCTCTGATGGGAATTTGATCTGACGGTAGAGGTCTACCCCTTGGAGAAGAGTCTATACTATCCACTTTGTCTATTCACCTTCATGGACAAGAAAATTCTGCTTTTGACTTGTTAACAAGAAAGCTCGATGCAAATGTTTCATTTTCATATTTTGGACATGAGAATGTCACTAAAACGTGAGTCAGGAACAGTTAGCATTTGGGAGAACCATGTGTTTTTGGAAGCACTGTGTGTTTAGGGAGAACCGTGTGTTTTGGGGAGAATCATGTGTTTTTGGGTTAAGTAAGGGTTAATGGCAGAAGAAGTTTGCATCATCAGAAATTCACGCAGAGCAAGTTCTTACACACATGGAGAAGCACAATTTTGAAGAAATCTTTCAACTGAAACAGTTTGACTTTAGTTTCAATTCAAGATCCCACCTTTTTGCATTCTTGAACGTGCGTCACTTGCCTGGCGTGTATGTAGTTCTACAAGTCTATAAAGGAGTCTACACCTTTGTACGGCGAGGCCTCATTCAGTTTTTATGGACCTCGCCTGTGGAACAGCCTCCCAGCATGCCTCAGGGGCGCAGAGACTGTTCATGTTTTTAAAGGAAGGTTTAAGACCTGCCTTTTTGTTTTGATTTTTGTTTAATCTTAGGAACTTATTTGATATTTTAATTATTTATGTTCTCTTTTTACCAGTTTTATATATGTATATGTATATACAAGTGTTTATTTTCAATTTCTTTATTCACATTTACCATTTCATAGTAAATGTGACGGTGACAGGTGCGGTGGGAGAGAAGGAGAGAAGAGTCTGAAAGAAAGAAGGAAAGTCTGAACACAGGACTAGCAGAAAAAGTCAATTATCAGCAAAGATGAATGTGTTTAATGTGTTTATTATAGTTCCAATCACGCACCACATACTGAACTTTAAAAAAAAAGTGCAGTGATGAGGTCATCATCACAGCCCTACTCGCGGGCCACATAAAATGACACGGCCGGCCACATTTCGCCCATGGGCCTTGAGTTTGACACGTGGTCTACTTGAACTACTCCCTTCGGGCAGGAGGCTAAGGTCCATCAGGACCAGAACCTCACAACACAAGAACAGTTTCTTTCCCTCTGCAGTCAGACTCATGAACACTTTTTAACTCCTCCCCCCTTAAACTTTTTCACCTACTGTATGTGTCCAGTTACCACTCCACTTCCTGCACCTTGATCATCCTCAGTTTTCACTGTTTGCACAATATATTTATATTTATTGTTCTGACCATTGTCATTTTTTTTTCCTAATAAAACACTGAAATTTAAAGCCTGTTGAACTCATGTATTTACGTAAATACAGGCTTTAAAATCATGAGCCGTGGTCGGATGCTGAGCAGCTTCTGTTCCTAAATCACCTTTGGAAACTCGACACTATTGGTCTTAAGATTTTATTCATTTCTTTTTTGCGTCATATTTTTTGTCAACGCCTCGATGCCTTTTGATGTAAATATCCATCTAAATTGCCTTAATTTAGCGTCTACAAAAAGCAAAAACATAATTTACATATTTTTTCATATAGCTGGACTTAAATTCAGGTATTGACGGGTGAAATGTTTCTGCTCAGTTTTCTCCTTTTTGTTTTCAATATGAGAGACTGCCAAATTGGTCAACCAGATAAAAACCCAAGTAAGCAGTACGAAGCTTCAACCAACTTTATTAATAAACTTGGAGTTTGTCTCAAATCGCTGCACAAAAAGCAAAAATCTTTAAAAAAAAACTGTAAAATCCATTTCAGTTCAGATCTTACCAAAAACACCAGATTATCTTTTTTGAATGGGTGATAAGAAATAAACCCCAGCAGAATCAGAAGACGATCATCTAAAGAATCGGACAAGACTGGAAAGAGTCACAGACGTGAAACACTGGAACATCCGGTAAAACATGCAGGTTAGTAACTGAAAAAAAGTTTGAACAGATAATAAACTCCTAAAGCTGTTTATTTCGTTAAAACAATGAAAATAAAGCCTTAATTTAATGAAAAAAAAACAAAATACTACCATATTTACAGAAGGGGGTGTTTTAAATCAAACGTTTTGTTCTGTTAAAAGGTTTTTATGGTTATTCCGCATATGAATTTTCATAAAAAACTCTCTTTCTCACAGATAGTTTATTTCTGACCTCATCTGGAGTTTAGGAGCCAGATTATCAAAAAACTTTTAAAAAATAGCTCAAACATTTAAAAAATTTGACTGCTAAATTATCTCAAAAATCTCTAAATGAAAATACAAGGCATAAGAACAGGTTTTAAACTATTAAATAAAATTACATTCTTTCAAAAGATTAGATGTATCCATTTCAACTAGAACCCAAAGAAAATTCTTTTTTTCATTCTGTTTACAAAATAAAGAAACTTCAGTTTTGTTGTTTCACACTCGCGTAAACACAGACTGTGTTTAAGTCGTTCTTCTGTCTTCTTGATTTTTTGGAGTTTTTAACATTTAAAGCAGCGTAATGGAGGTTTTCTGCATCTTTGCTCTCGGCCTGAAACCAAATTGACAGAAGAGGATCACAGTGTGAATCTTGTGGGAATCCAAGATCAGAACTGAAAAGAGTTGAGACTCACCTCTGTGCTTCTGAAGGGGGCAGCTTGTGACCTTTCCTCTGGTTATTAAAGACAGAAAGGTTGGATTTCAAGAACACATTTGTTGAACAGTGAAATAAGCTTGTGTACCTGTGGAGGCACAGGCATTGCTCTTCTTAATCTTCCACAGCAGAAAGGCGACGAGGACGCTCATGATGGTCAATAATCCAACCAAAGTGTTCAGAATCACAGAGTTCAGAGGAGCTGCAGAGTCTGGCACCAGATCAAAATGGATTTAACTTGATTCTTTCACCAACAGACTGGATTTTCTGAGGTAAAACTCACCTGTGAGGTCCAGCTTGGTCCCGTTTCCAAACAGTATGAGTCCACATGAGGCAACAGCACAGTAGTAGATCCCAGCATGAGACTCAGTCAGCCTCTCCATGTGCAGCTCGTAGACACAGCTGTGTGTTTGTGTGTTGTTCTTTCTCCCACACTGATCATTCCTGCCTCCATGAGTGTAAATGAGTCCTGGATGAGAGTCTCCAGAGTCTTTGAACCAGTAAACTCTGTGTTCTTCATCACAGCTCCCAGTGTGTACTGTACAGTTCAGAGTCACAGAGTCTCCAGCATGGAAGTTCTCAGAGGACGACTGATCCACTGAAGTCTTCGTGGTTCCACCTGGACCTTTCACCCTGACTGTAACACCCTCTGTAAATGTGACGATGGTTGCGTGTCGTGCTGCACAGTAGTAAGTAGCCGAGTCTGAAAGTTGCAGATCTGAAATCCTCAAGTGATGATTTTGGTTTTTTGTATCCAGAGTGAAGCGTTGACTGTTGTTGAATGGATCAAAAAAGGTCAACACTGAAGCGTACGTATAGAAACTAGAGATGGGTTCAGGTCTTTGTCCCAGTGTTTGCTTGTACCAGAAGATCCACGTTAAATCTAAACCTTTATAGGAACATTCTAAAGTAACAGCTTCACCAGTGGAGAAAGATAGAAAACCACCTTTCTGGATTACAGAGGACGATTCTAGATCCTTTTTCTGAGCTGAGGTGAAAAAAAGATAAATCACAAAAAGAAATCACATAAAGATGTTCAGACTTTCCTTTAACAATTTAAAATAATAACTCACCATTGGCCGTGAAGGACAAACAAGTCAGAAAAACAACAAAATGATTAGAAATCATCATGTCTGAATCCTGGTGTCAAATGAAAATACAACAGAGGATTTTTCACATTTATAGAGACGAGACTTCATTTGATTGGTCCTCTGAAATGACATCATCTTTAGGAAACATGATCACATGATCAAACCCACAACCGATGTCAGGTTTGTGTCTGTAGAGGTGTAGTGGCAGTGTCCACATGCACACTCACACATTATTTCACACTGACGCACAATACACAATAATACACAATAAAAATACATCAAACGTCTTTTGTTTAAAGAGATTCTTTAGCACAAGAATGACCTATGAAGAGTGCACATGCTGGTTTTTCCCCTTTTGGCATATCCCTTCAGGGGTCGCCACAAAGAATCAGCTTCATTGATTCACTCAGGTTGGCTTTGGCAGAGATGCCCTCCCTGACACAACCATGTACTTTATCCGGGCTGTGGACCAGTGAAAGGATACCGAGATTTGAGCCCCCTTGTGGCTACAGAGTTAGGCAGTAGCGTAGACGGTCTGAAATATTTTTTGATTCTAGTTTTGATTCTAGTGCAAAGAGATGGATGTGTGGGGAACCAGTACTCGTACGAGAACTCCCTGGGGGAAACCCAGTCCCTTGTGGCAGAAAAAGGAAATGGAGCCTTGAATTTAAATATTTTGTTTGTCCAGTTTGGCTTGTTTTGTTGGGGTCCATCAAGGCAGGACAGGAACCCAAACCATAGTGACCCCTGCGTTTTTTTGTCTGCCATGGGAGACCTTACCGGGCGTATTTGTCTCAGACAGCATATAGTAGCTCCTAGGATCCCTCTAGGTTTTTGTATTTGAACTGTCTTTCATTCTTTAGTTCCCTATGGGTGTGAGTTTACTTGGACCCCCAGATTAGCTGTCTTGTACTGAGGTTCACCCATGAGAACGAAAGGGACAGATTCCTGTCTTTTTGAGTCAAGGAGATCTTCCTGTGGATTCAGTTTATGGGTAATAGATAGTGCTCTGGCAAAAGGCCCAGATGGACACATGGCAATGATAGTGATATCTGAAATTGAGTTCAATGCATCTCAGGGGGGGCAGATGGTTTATGGACTGAGATCCCTATCTTTAATGACCTGGATCAGTTTAAATCTTGAGAGCACACTTTAACAGCATAATGTTCAGATACTGTTGTCATTGCTTTTAAAAGCTTTCTTTCACATTCAAAATGTCCCTCCCGGCGTTCGGGTCTACTCTGCTGGTGTTTCAGTCTGCCTGTATGTATGAGGATCTCAAGTACATGGAGCTGATTCAGTCATAAGGAAGTCATCAACCAGCTGGAGTCCAGCGAGAAAGTCCCACCAACAGTAGCTTGGTGAGCTTCCAGATGTTGCACTGCTGTTGAGGGAGTTGAACCTGCATGGAGCTGCAAGAGGAATTTTGTGTCGAAGGAGGTAGGACACTGATAACGTTACCTACCAGCTGATGTTGCTCAAAAACTGATACCGTAGACCAGCGGTACCCAACCCCCGGGCCGCGGACCGGTACCGGTCTGTGGGTCATTTGGTGCCGGCCCCCACAGAAAGATTTAACTTACATTACTTCCGTTTTATTTATTTCGGAATCTGAAAGATGTTTTATTTTGAAAAATTGCTCAAATCTCTGTTACAAAGGTCTATGTCACTCTTGACGCTGGCCAAGGCGCCCTTCTCGGTCACGTGATAGGTCACCGCTAAAATAAAACCCAGGAGCAAGCAAAATGAGTAAAAAACAAACGATCTTTGGAAAGTTTCTTTGCCAAGGAGAAAGGTTAAGCCAGGAGACAGAAGAGGAACCTTCGACTTCCAAGAAAAATAAAGCTAAGGTATGTTTAATAGACAGCATCAGGAGTCCTACTTAAAATACAGATTTATCCCAACGGGAGATTTCCACGCACAATTCAGCGTAACTGTTTATTTATTACCTGTTGCAGCTTTCCTTGTTGCCTGCTCCAGGTTGCCATTTGCCTGCGGAATTCCAAGGTACTTGTAACTGTCCTCAATGTCTGCTATTATTCCCTCTGGGAGTGAGACCCCCCCTGTGTGGACTACCTTGCCTCTCTTTGTCACCATCTGGCTACATTTTGTCATAATTCTCAGGCAGGACAGACCCAGACGCTGAAACCCAGAATGATAACACAGATCAGTGGCTTGGTAAGTAGATTTTAATCTCACTGGAGATAACTGGATTATTTTGACAGGATGGCAATCCAGACTGGAAGGAGGCTCGTGACGTGGCTGGAGGTAATATTGCGGCTGATAATTCCTGACATCCTCAGAGGCAGCAGGTGAGAAACAGGTGACTTCCACACAGGTGACCTTCGTGTTGATGAATCCTGTGACAAGGAGATATAACGTTAGTTCGAGGCAAAGCAAGGAAAAAGCAAGGCATGGGCAGAACTAGACCAGACATAGTCACCATAAGGGGTAACGAACTGGCGTTGAATGATTGAGCTGGATCTCCTTAAGAGTAGGCTGGTTGATGAGGGTGAAGTGGCCACAGCTGGTGGAGTCAGGAGCAGAGCAGAGCAGAGCAGAGGGGGGCGGGGCTGACAGAGGCACCGTGACACATTTCTCAATTTCGAATGACAACCCAATGTCAGTACTGTAGATCCTGGTGGTGTGGATCAGGGAGTCAATGTCACGCTCGCTCTGAGCCTATAGCTTGATGTCATCCATGTAGAGGAGGTGACTGATGTTGGCCCCATTTCTGAGTCTGTATCCATAGCCAGTCTTGTTGATTATTTGGCTGAGGGGGTTCAGACCTATGCAGAACAGCAGTGGGGACAGAGCATCACCTTGGTATATCCCACATTTGATGGACACTTGTGCAAGTGGCTTCCCATTGGTTTCAAGGGTGGATTTCCACAGCTTCATTGAGTTTCCTATGAAGGCCTTTAGAGTCCTGTTGATGTTGTACAGCTCCAAACATTCAGTGATCCATGTGTGTGGCATTGAGTCATAGGCTTTCTTGTAATCAATCCAGGCTGTGCACAGGTTGGTGTGTCGTGACTTGCAGTCTTGAGCGACTGTTCTGTCAACCAGGAGTTGGTGTTTGGTTCCTCTGGAGTCTCTACCAATGCCCTTCTGTGTGTTGCTCATGAATTGATCCATGTGCCTATTTATCTTGGTTGCAATGATGCCTGACATGAGCTTCCATGTTGTGGAGAGACAGGTTATTGACCGGTAATTGGATGGGACTGCACCCTTTGAGGGATCCTTCTGGATCAGGATCGTTCGACCTTCCATTAGCCATTTGGGGTGAGTCCCATCTCTTAGCAGCTGGTTCATTTGTGGTGCCAGGCGCTCGTGGAGTGGGGTGAGCTTCTTTAGCCAGTAGGCATGTATCATCTCAGGGCCCGGTGCTGTCCAGTTCTTCAAGCCTGAGACTCTTTCTTGGATGCCTGCCACTGTGATGGTTACTGGATTCTGTTCAGGGAGGTTGCTATGTTCCTTTCTCAGAGAGACCAGCCACTGGGCATTGCTGTTATGTGCTGCCTTTTTCTCCCATATACTTTTCCAATAATGTTCCGTTTCTGGCCTTGGTGGGTCTGATCGGCTGTTTTGACACTGCCACTGAGCGTACACTTTTGCAGACTGAGTTGCGAACAGCCTGTTTATCCATCTGGCTTCATTGCTTCTTGTGTACCTCTTTGGTCGGCTGCTCGAGGCTAGGAGCCTTTATTTGGTACTTTCTAGTGCTTCGGGGATATAGGCATCAGGCTGTATCTCTTAGGTACGCGCTTCGTCATTTTACCTCTTTGAGCCTCTGTCAGCTTACTCACATTCCCCCGAGCTGCCTTGATTTTGGCCTCTAACCGTTGCTTCCACGGTGGATATTATTTTCCATGTTTCCATTGTTTCTTTTCCTCTTACATCCAAGCATCTCAAGGATCACTGTTGCTGAGGTGTAAACCAGTTCATTGGTTACTGTGATTGTTGTGGTAGGATGTGCGCTCAACGCTTCATTTACAGCTTCCAGGAGACTTTCAGGCAGTCGGGGTTGCCTAGTGTTCATTCTAGACATGATTTTGTCTTTCAGGTCATTTTCTCAGCGTATCTGTGGTTGTTGGGGCTGTGTACCACAGCTCAAGGTGAGAGTGTGGTATAGCCTGCTGTTCTGGCTCTCCCGTGGTGGTATTGCAATTGTATTGCACCGCTTCAATCTCAAGTTGTGATACGAGTTGCCGTTTGTGGATATTAGAACAGAAGTAACAGGCAGCCACGAGGTAGTTAACTTGTTAAGCATTTTCTGGTATAGCTGTAAATGTCAAGTCTAACGGTTTTTGTACAACCATGTTCTGTAGTTTTCATGGCGTTACATGGAGTGAAGACATTAAAATACGCCTGCTCTCGAGAATACCGTGTTCAGTATTGTCATTGAGGAGGAACAGTGAAGAAAACTCTACGTCTATGTGTGACAGACAGGGCTGTGGGTGGTGGTTTGTCCCTCATGGTGTTCCATAGTTTAGCATTCATGGCCAGCACCTGTCTGTTGAGCTGTGATTGGCTCACAAGGCTGATAAATAGCAGCAGTGGGAGTTCAATCTAGATGCTGGTTTCCTGGTTTGGCCTTGGTAGGTGAGCTTGACATGTGGACCGTTTTTACTAAAGC
>CM074505.1:12908558-12946701 GCA_037389245.1 Oryzias sinensis | reverse complement strand
ACAGTATATATATATATATATATATATATATATATATATATATATATATATATAATGAGTAATATAGTGAGCTACAACAACGACAAACCCTGGTTCACAGCTAAGCTCAGAAAGCTGAGGTCAGAGAAAGAAGCTGCATTCGGAAGTGGGGACAGACACAAATACAAAGAGGCCAAGCACAGATTTAGCAAGGAGGTGAGAAAAGCTAAATCAGCCCATGGTGAGAGAATGGAACAGCAATTCTCAGCCAGCGACTCTGCTTCTATCTGGAAAGGGCTCAAGAAAATCACCAACTACAAGTCCAGAGCCCCCCACTGTCTGAACGACCTGCGTCTGGCCAACAACCTGAACACATTCTACTGCCGCTTTGAACAGACAACAGGCAGTCCCAACACCTTCCCCCCCAGCCATTGTCCAGTAACAATCCTTCCCCCCGCAACCCCACCTGACCCATCCACACAGCTTCGCACCTCAGCATCCTCGTCCCCCTCTCTCCCCTCTCCATCACAGAGGGAGATGTGAACAAGCTCTTTAAACGGCTGAACCCCCGCAAAGCTGCGGGCCCGGACTCTGCCTACGTTCACACTGCAGGGCTTAATGCTCAATTCGAATTTTTTGAAAAAAATCTGTTTTTTTTGCAAGACCGTTCACATTTCCTAGTAAATCCGAACTTTTGTGATCTCAAGTGAGACTGTGACACGACCCAAACGAGACCCGCATGCGCAGAAGAGTACTCAACGGTGAAGGACGTCACTTGTTGTTTGCGGAAGTAGCCAACGTTAACAATGGATGCCAACAACAGTGTTGTCAACAGCGGAGCTCTTTTATCACTATTGAATTTATTTTCACAAAGTCGCCAGAACTATAACAATCTTCTCATTTTAAGAAGAAAATTAAAAATAAGGAGAGCCAGGGCTTTAGCCATGGCGTTTATTGTAAATGTGCTAGCAACGTCGGTAGAGAGGAACGTTTGGGTGCAAAGTCGCAGCCAGGAGTGGTGGGATACTGATGTGAGTGGCTTCACTGATACAGAATTTATCAGTAACTTTAGGATGATGAGATCCACCTTCAATTATGTCTGTGAGCGCCTTCGATTAACTCTGTCACAAGAAAAGACATGTCTGCGGCGGCCCATTACAGTGCAGAAACGCCTTGGAGTTGGACTGTATTGGCTAGCAACAGGTGCGTTCTATCTTACGATAGCTAACTTGTTGGCATAGCAAAGTCCACAGTCTGCTCCATTGTACGCGAGTTCTGCAAAGCAGTTCACCGTGTCCTCATGTCCCAGTACATCAAACTGCCCAGAGGTAATCGAAGGCTTCCGGCATGGGGTTTCCTGCAGTGTGGAGGAGCTATTGATGGGAGTCATATCCCCATTATTGCTCCAGAGGATAACCACAGAGTATTTCAACCGAAAAGAGTGGCATTCAGTTCTGCTCCAGGGTGTCATGGATCATCGATTTTGGTAAGAACTATAGATTTTGTACTTTTATAGTTGTTTAAAAGTACTATACTTGCCTCACTTTCTTTCGATGGAACCATATACATCTGCAAGAATATTATCCTTGAAAATACTGTACATAGGAAACTGTACCCTGTTCAGTAATTTAACACGGTCTCCCAACAGCTTCACCAACATCTATGCTGGATGGCCAGGGACTGTCCATGATGCGAGGATACTCCGGAATTCCCATGTGCACTCACTCGCAGAGAGAGGGGAGCTTTTTCCGCCACGAGTAATCTAGTAATAGTGATGTATAATGTGTACAATGTCTTTTTTATTTTGATTTTTTTGTGCTTTTAAATCTTAAGGACACTGAGGAGATAATGGGCATTCAAGTGCCAATCATGCTGCTCGGTGACCCGGCTTATCCTCTTCGAAGCTGGCTGTTGAAAGGGTACTGTGACACAGGGACCTGACAGCTGAGCAGAAGAACTTCAATGAGCGCCACAGCAGAGCCAGGATGACTATGGAGTGTGACTTCGGCCGACTGAAGGGCCGGTGGAGGTGCCTTGCTAAACGGCTGGATGTGGACGTTTCCCTCGTCCCCACCATAATCGGTGCATGTTGCACACTCCACAACTTGTGTGAAATGCATGGGGAGAATTATGAAGAGGCTGGTGGAAATGTTCCTAATGCTGAGAGATGGGCTGAAGGAGGGGGATTTGTAGATGTGCAGTCATCAAGAGTCAGAGAAGCATTGACTCAGCTTTTTTTTAGCCAACGTTGAGCCACAAACTGGGCTGTAACAATAATTACAAGATCGTTTAACATTTTGTACTTTTTGACCTCAATGTTTATCCGTTCATATAAAGTTAGTTTCTGTCATTACAATTAAAATGTTTTCATTATTTTGAAATCTGTTTTAAAAAGTCTGACATCATTTCTTGACGTTACTTGACTTGTGTGTAAAATAAAGTTGAACTTCATGCTTTAAAAGCCATTCATGTGGAGTTTTTAAGTGAGTTGCTTTTCATTTAGTGTTAGATGTATAAAAAAGGAATTCAATTAACGTACACTTTATTTGGGTCTACTCTAGGATTAAATTGTATGCTGGAGCCTATTTCAAAGCAAAATTGACACAAATGAAATGAAATAACCTCAGAACATGTATGACTTTATTTACAAATTTGACGTATAAATAACCTTCACATTTTAACTTGAACATTGTGCAAAACTGACTGCATGAACTGGCATTAATGTTTCAGAACATTCAGAAACTCGTAAGTGGCTTTCATCATCTTTACACTGGGAAGGTGACAGATGATCCTCGTTAAAAGCCTGTGTATTAACCGGTGCCTGGAAAAATGACTGATTGAGATGAGGATGTCGATGAGTATTATTGAAGGGCAGTCGATTTAAATCCGGAAAAAAGGGCAGGGGCGGGGTGCGAGATGGAGAGGAAGCCACAAGAAACCATGTGGAAGGAGGAGTTGGAGAATGAATTGGGCTGTAAACATGAGAGGGGTGAATTGGGTATAAAGGTGGCTGTGGTGGCTGGATTGATCTCTCCATAAACTGTGTCATCATGGTGAACGTTTTTCGTTCATGCTCATGCTGAGCCGCTTGCAACTTAAGTAAAAGGTCTGTGTCATTTTGTTTAAGGGCACTGGTGATCTTGTTGGCAAACACATCCAGCGTTGCCTCCATCTTGGATTTTCTTTTTCTGCTCTTGGCAGTAGTAGCTGTAAAAAACAACAACAAAATTTAGATAAAAATAAGGATAACCATGATTTTTTTTTTTTATTAGTACAACAGTGTCACGGTGGAGGGTGGCTCGAGAGCCGGTTGGACCCAGATGCAGAGGCGGAAGCATGAGGATCAGGGCTAGTGGGTTTAATTCACAAAAAACAAACAAAAAGCGCTGCAGAGCAGGATGTTAGAACAAAAACAAAAACTCACTGTGGCATGGCGTGGCGAGAAACATGGAACATGGCATGACATGAACACCAGACAGGAATAATGGACCAACACAGGAGGAAGGCAGAGACAAGACTTATATACAGACAGGGCAGACAAGACACAGGTGAACACGATCAGGGCAGATGGGGACCAAAGGAAGTAAAACTCAAGAAACAAGACAAGACAGGAAACCTTTCAAAATAAAACAGGAAACAGAACTTAACCATGACAGAACAAGACAGAAAGCAAAAACCAATACAAAAGAAACTCAAACCATGAAAACAGTAAAAAGGCCAAGCGTGCCAGTTTATATCTAGTAATTATTAGGATTAGAGCTGAGAGGGGGGAGAGAGCCTGGATGCCGGTGATGAAGTTGTAAACACTAGGAGACCTCGGCAGAGAAATCTCCACTTTATAAAGTCAATGGAAAGACTTGGCTTACAATGCAAATCCATGTGGATGGAGAAGGCGAGGAGAAGGCGAGGCGATGGCGATGGCGAGGTGACGTGACGGTAGCTTACGATCCGTGCGGATGCATGGACAATTTAGCTGGAATAAATCAGAGAAGACTGACATTCCGGCAATGAGTGCAGCACAGGCGTGGACTTATAAAGGGGCATGACCAGGTGTCCTCCATAGAGCGTGATTGCTCCCACCGGAAGCCTAGCCAAACAAGGTGAGTGCTGCAGCGGACATGACAATTCCATGTTTCCACAGTTCAGTTTCTGGGGTACATCATAGAGGCCGGGTGCGTCCAACCTGACCCCTCCAAGATCGAGGCAGTCACAAACTGGGAACCCCCGGACAGCCGTAAGAAACTTCAATAATTCCTGGGCTTCGCTAATTTCTACAGAAGATTCATACGGAACTACAGCAGCATTGCCTCTCCACTTTCACGTCTCACATCCGTTAATCATCCTTTTGTCTGGTCCGCTGAGGCACAACAGGTATTCGATAAATTGAAGAGCCTCTTCGTGTCAGCTCCCATCCTCATCCAGCATGACCCTTCCCGGCAATTCATTGTTGAAGTGGATGCTTCAGACTCAGGAGTGGGGGCCGTCCTCTCCCAAAAGAAAGCACTCACGGGCAAGCTAAAACCATGTGCTTTTTTCCCGTAAACTGTCTTTTTTCTGAACAGAATTACGACGTTGGGAACCGGGAACTTCTGGCCATCAAGCTGGCCCTGGAGGAGTGGTGTCACTGGAGGGAGCCGAGCTGCCATCCATCGTATGGACAGATCATAAAAACCTGGCTCATCTCCGCTCCGCCAAGAGGCTCAACTCCAGGCAAGCTCGATGGTGTCTCTTTTTTGACCGCTTTCAATTTACAATCACATACAGGCCTGGATCCCGCAACATCAAGCCCGATGCCCTGTCTTGGAAACACAGTCCTTGGAAATACAGTCCTTAACACGCCCCTTCCACTATCCTTCCATCCACCTGCATCATCGGGAACCTGACTTGGGACATCGAGACCAAGGTACTGCAAGCTCTAAGTAATGACAGTGATCACCCTCCTGTTCCCAGGGGTACCTTGTTCGTGCCCCCTGCTCTCCGCCCAGAAGTGATCACCTGGGGGCATGCTAGCCGTATGGCTTGCCATGGAGGGGTTTCCCAGACTCTAAATCTCATCCGCCAGAGGTTCCACCGCCCTCTATGGACAAGGATGTTCGTGAGTACATCGCAGCTTGCACCACTTGCGCCCGGTGTAAATCGTCATCCTCTGCTCCATCGGGTTTGCTCCATCCTCCTCCCACTGCCAACCGACCTTGGACCCATCTATCCATAGATTTCGTCACCGGCCTTCCCCCGTCTCATGGTAACACCTTCATCCTCACAGTCGTCGACCGCATCTCCAAAATGGCTCATTTCATCCCACTTCCCCAACTTCCCACTGCCACAGAAACCGCTGACATTATGGTGAATCATGTTTTCCGCCACCACGGCATCCCTGTGGACATTGTCTCTGACCGTGGTCCCCAGTTTATTTCACAGGTCTGGAAGGCCTTCTGTACGGCCTTTGGGGCCACGGTTAGCCTTACGTCAGGATACCATCCTCAATCTAATGGCCAAGCGGAGAGAGCGAACCAGGAACTGGAGGCAGTTCTCCGCTGTCTGGCGGCACAGAATCATCAGGACTGGTCCCGTTTCCTCGTCTGGATTGAGTATGCTCATAATACTTACCACTCATCTGCCACCGGGATCCCTCCTTTTGAAGCCGCCCTCGGGTACTCACCACCTCTGTTTCCGTCACAGGAATTGGATCTGGCAGTGCCCTCCGTCCAGCATCATATTCAGTGTTGTCAACGCATTTGGCCTCAGACGAAGGCCGCTCTCCTCTGCACCAAGGAGAGCAACTGCCAGATCGCCAACCGTCGCAGAGTGGTGGGACCTGATTACCAACCAGGTCAAAGGGTATGGCTCTCAACCCGTAACATCCCTATTCAGGCATCTTCCAAGAAACTGGCTCCACGGTTAATTGGACCTTATGTCATAGACAAACTCATTAACCCTAGTTGTATGCGTCTCCGTCTTCCCAAAGCTCTGAAAGTTCACCCGTCTTTCCACATCTTTCAGGTCAAGCCAGTTAAGGACAGTCCTTTGTGCCCGCCGTCCACTTCCCCACTACCCGGCCGTATCATCGACGGCGCTCCGGCCTACACCGTCGACCGGATTCGGGATGTCCGTTGTCGGGTCGCGGATTCCAGTTCCTGGTCGACTGGGTGGGCAACGGTCCGGAGGAGCGGTCCTGGATCTCCCGCTCGCTGATTCTGGACCCCTCGCTCATAGAGGAGTTCTTTCGTGCCCACCCGGATCGCCGCTCTTAAGCACCTGGAGGCGGTCGTTGAGGGGGGGGGGGGTACTGATATGGTGCATCTGTCAGACTCTTCCCCCTCTCCTCTCTGCTTGGCTGCTGATTCATCCCAACTGTGACCACTTATCACCTCATCCGCCTTCATAAGGAGCCTCAGGATCATCTTCGCCAGTCCGTTGCCCCCTGATGGTGCATAGTTGGTCATCAAGTCTCGTTCATGTTCCCTTTTATGTCAAGCTTGCACCTAATTTCTGTCTCTACTCACCTCCAGGAATCCATAGCCACAAGTGGTAGCCAGAATCAGCCTCAGTCCGGATGTCCCTCTCTGTCTTCTCCTGCTGGACACACCTCGAGCCTCTGCCGTCTCCTCTCATCTCTCGGACCTCCACAGACGACAATGACTTCCGAAGGCCTGCGAAAGACTCCACCAGTGACGTCACCGAAGTCTGCTCCTTGCACGTCAGAAGCTTCGGATCCTGCTCTCGCTCTCTCACCTACCTGCTCATTAAAACATCTTATCTGCCACACTCATCCTCCTCTGTATTTCTTCCGGGTTACAGCGTCAGGGTCGAAAAGTGTTCTGTAGCCATGACAACCTCTTTGTATTTTGCTCGGAGGCTTTTAATTTTTCTCTGGCATTGGAGCCAGGATGGTCTGTATCCCC
Source organism: Oryzias sinensis (assembly GCA_037389245.1). Taxonomy (NCBI): domain Eukaryota; kingdom Metazoa; phylum Chordata; class Actinopteri; order Beloniformes; family Adrianichthyidae; genus Oryzias; species Oryzias sinensis. The sequence goes on along the minus strand of CM074505.1, from coordinate 12,939,820 downwards.
GCTCGTTCATTTCTCTCTCAATTTCTTCAAAAACCTCCCTATTTCTATAAGAGCCTTCAGGTTTTGCCTGGATAGAACGATTGGCCCAAATGTTGATCAAATAAGTTACCTCGCTTCCCTTCCACTGACTGCAGCGTCTGCCATGGTTGCTGTTTTCGTCCTCGTTCCCGCCTAATTTAACGCAGAATGATGACGTTTGTAGTGTATTGATGACATATGATTGGGATTCAGGCGGCCTGGTCGGTCAGACGGCGGTCGCAATTGAAAAGATCGGATACGTTTCCGATTCAGGACGGCAAATCAAAGTGGCCTGGGTCGCATTTGAAAATATCTGAACTGTGTCGTTCAGACTGTCATGAAAAGATCGGAATTGGGTCGCATGGGGGCAAAAAAATCAGAATTGGGTCGTTTCAGCATGCAGTGTGAACGTAGCCTCGGTCCCACCCTCCACCCTGAAGCACTGTGCCAACTAGCTGTCTCCAGTGTTCACAGACATTTCAACACCTCAACTTGAGACCTGTCATGTGCCAGTAGTTATGAAGTCCTTTGAGCGCCTCGTCCTCTCAGACCTCAAAGACATTACAGACCCCCTCCTGGACCCCCTGTAATTTGCCTACAGAACCAACAGATCGGTAGACAATGCTGTAAACATGGCCCTCAACTTCATCCTCCAGCATTTGGACTCTCCAGGATCCTACGCCAGGATCCTGATGGAAGACTTCAGCTCTGCCTTCAACACACTAGTTCCATCACTGCTCCATGACAAACTCTCCCAGCTGAATGTGCCTGACTCCACCTGCAGGTGGATCACAGACTTCCTTTCGGACAGGCAGCAGTTTGTGAGGCTGTGGAAGATTGTCTCAGATACCCGGACCACCAGCACCGGATCCCCCCAGGACTGTGTCCTTTCACCCCTGTTATTCTCCCTGTACACAAACAGCTGCACAACTGGACACCCGTCTGTCAAACTCCTGAAGTTTGCTGACGACACCACACTCATCGGCCTCATCTCTGCCGGAGACGAGTCAGCCTAAAGGAGTGAGATATTCAGTCTGGTTTCATGGTGCATGTCAAGTTATTTTTGCCCCACTTGAAGGGGAAAGCATCAAATGGAGGAAATGTCAGCAGGACTCCACTCATGACTCAAGAACTCCATGAACGTGTCTCTTTTCTTTATTTGTATTTGATTTTAGACAGAGACCTTTCCCAGTGTTAATGACTAGTTGAAGAAACAAAGCAAGGTGAAAAGTCCCGCACAGTAATAGAGATGCATTGATTTTCTATCGTCTCCCGTCCCGCAGGAAAAAAACACGTATTTTTATTGATATTATTAAAGAGATTCATGTCCTCCTCCAGCCTCATCTTTTGATGCATTCCTCTTGTGTAATGTGCAACTTAAATATTAAATATATTTTCACAAATCCTGTTCGGTTAAAAGTGTGCGTGTGTGCGCACGCAGACAGACGGCCTGAAGCACGCTATTAGTAAGAGGCGGGGCGGGGCGCACCCCCAACATCAGGTTGGATGACAGAGGCCATTGGGCGTCTCTACCTGGTGCCTTCACGGAGCTTCAGTACATAAGAAACCAACAGCTGCACAGCCTAACGTAGTCTGCTAATATATATTCATGAGATATTCATGCCAGCACTGATCCGGCGGGGTTTATTTTTTGCCGCCCGCTCCCGCCCGCAGCACAATTCAAACCACCCAATCCCGCGAGATTTGGGTCCCGCGGGACCCGATCCCAATGCAGCACTCTACTGTAAAGTGCGTTCTACAGAACCTGACGATAAAGCTTTTTCTGATTCTGAAAACTGCCTCAGTTCTTCCCTCATATTTTTCCCACTTTTCTTCATCACATTTCACTCAAACTCTGGAATGAAGACAAAAGAATCAGGAGGTTTTTATTGTCATATGATCAGAAACCACTTTTCTCTGAAGAACAGAGACATTAAAACACAAATCTTCAATCCAAAGTTGTCAAATGAAGCAGAAAGAAAACAAAGTTGTAAATGTTCTTCTTTCCACAAACACAATCTTCTCCTTCAGCTTCTTCTCTTGTCGTTTCTGTGGAGAACAAACCAGAGAAAGTCTGGGATTGTGACCTCACTGATTCCATTTGTGCTGCAGCTTCCTTCAGTTCCCATGACAACAACACAAAAACATGTGTGTGAAATTTGAATTCAAAGAAACCAAAAGAAAACAGATTTGACTCCCAAAAATTTGACATTCATGTTCCAAAATGTCTCCAATCCACATTCTAGAGATTTTCATTTCTCTCTATTTCTGACTACAAACATTTCTCCACAGAATCTGAACAGTTCAAACGTTTAGTTCTAAATGATCCAAAGCAGAGAAATCACTGAAAACAAACATTTCACTTCTTTCAGGAACTATTTCACTTTACACAACTCTGCTATGGATCCATAACCCACCAACAGTCCAGCATGAAGCGGCTGAGTGAAAGTGGTCTGGACTCTGTGGAGGAGAGTCCTGCTTTCAGAGACGCTGTAGAAGGACAGAACACCTGCTCTGTGATCCAGGTACACTCCTACTCTGGAGGGAACAGGAGCTGAGATGGAGGTTTCTATGCTGTTGTGGAAAAATGAGAACCTGATTGGAGAACAAAATAATGCCCAAGATTTATCATTATAACCAAATTCACTTTCATCTCCAGATCTGCTGATGTTCTTGTATGCGACTGCTACATAAATAGAGTTTCCTCTCCACTCCACCTCCCAGTAACAACGTCCAGTCAGACTCTCTCTACTCAGAACCTGAAACCAAGCAGTAAATCTGTCTGGATGATCAGAATCAGACTGAGGTTTTCTCATCATTGTCACCTTTCTGTTCTCCTCTGACAGTGACAGATATCTGCATGCTGTGTTTGGATCCAGTGTGATTTGACATGAATATCTGAGGAAGTCAGCTCTGCTCTTTGGTTCTGGTTCTGGTTCTGACAGTAAAACGTCCAGATGAGAGACTGTCAGTGAGATGTTTGTCCATTCCTCTCTCAGAATGTCCTGCAGTTTGTCTCTGAGCTCTGACACAGCTGCTGTCACATCCTCAAAGTATGTCAGAGGACGGACATGGATGCTGGCTGAGGGGGTGGACTCACTGAGTGGTGGCAGTGAGGGGTAGTTGAGCAGAAAGTGGCTGTGATCCTCTGTGAGGCAGAGCTGCTTCAGCTCAGCGTCTCTCCTCTTCAGCTCAGCCATGTCCTGCTCCAGCTCCTCCTGAAGACCTTTGACTCGCCTCACTTCAGTTTGCTGCTGGGATCTGATCTGCTGCTCCACATCACGGCTTCTTTTCTGGAGGAGACGGATCATCTCAGTGAAGATCTTCTCACTGTCCTCCACGCTTTGATCAGCAGAGTGATTGATGGCCTCCACCTCCTGTTGAAGCAGCTTCACCTCTTTCTCTCTGTCCTGGATTCTCTGCTGGATTTGTTGCTGACTCTCCTCCAGCTCTCTCTGCTTCTCAGTCCTTTCTGCTGCAGCTGAGACTGTGTCGTGGCCTCTATGTTCTTCCACAGAGCAGAGATAACAGATGCTCTTCTGATCAGTGCGACAGAACATCTTCATCACCTCATCATGACGGGAGCAGATGTTCTCCTGCAGGTTCTTGGAGGGTTCCACCAGCTTGTGTTTCTTCAATGCAGCTGCTTTCAAATGAGGCTGAAGGTGTTCCTCACAGTAAGAGGCCAGACAGCTCAAGCAGGACTTGATGGCTTTCAGTTTTCTTCCAGTGCAGACGTCACAGACCACATCTTCAGGTCCAGCATAGCAGAGACCAGCAGGAGCAGCTTGGAGTCCGGTCTTCTTCAGCTGCTCCACTAAAGCTGCTAACATGACATTTTTCCCCAGAACAGGCCTCGGTGTGAAGGTCTTCCTGCACTGAGGACAGCTGTGGACTTTCTCCTCTGCATCCCACAATCCTTGAAGACACTTCATGCAGTAGCTGTGTCCACAGGGAATAGTCACCGGATCCTTCAGCAGATCCAGACAGATGGAACAGGAGAAGCTTTCTTCATCCAGATCCTTCCTGCTCATTTTGCTGCAGAGTTCCAGTTGAAGAAGCTGCAGTTCTTTCTGCACTGAAGGTTTCCTCACAACTTGTTTCCCTTCAAGACTTTCAAAGGTTTTGTCATCAGGAGGAGGGATTTCAGGATCAGAGTCCAGGACAGTCTGGGATTTCCCAGAAGATTTACTGCAACTCAGTAACATTTATTGGTTTTACTGTCAGTCAAACATCATAAAAGAGACAAAGTCCAGAGTTCTTCATGGTTATCAACAAATATTGTGTTTTAGCAACAACAGTCAGATGTTCTTTAGAATGAATTTAAGACAGACTCTGGAACTATGAAGAGATATTTCTGCCACTAAAATGAGAAAAAAAGACAGAAAATCCCATCAGATTTCAGGAAGGAAGAGCTAAAAATCTAGATTTGTACTTAAACTTGATAGAATTTGTATTGGATCCTGAAACAATGAAGTCCTGTTTCTATTCAGCTGAACAGCAGCAGGAAGTAGGAAAAAGGATGACGGTTCACCACAGTAGACTTAAAGCTGTACTGATAGAAAATGTCATTTTTGACTTGTTGACATTTTTCATCAGAGAACATTTGCTGCATCAGGATGATCCTATGTTGAACAGAGTTTTATTTTGAAAGGAACTCATATCATCCTCTGTTAAATGTAAAAATCAAAGTTATAGTTAGAAAAAATGCTGTTTTCTCTTTACATTTCAATGTCTTCTTCATTTAAACTACAGATAATGGATCCAAATCCTAACTGTAACATCAACAGAAATAGAAAGCAGTCTGGTGTTTTTCTGCTTTGCTGCTCCTACTGTGTTTGGTCAGAGACAAACAAACCAGAACGGATCCTTTAGTGTTAATATAACCTTTGACCGTAGAGACACCTGGACGGCTTGGCCCCTCCCCCCTGGTGCTCCAAACAGGAAGTGCTCCAGAAGCATAAATCCAACAGACTAATGGACTCTGATCCAGGGCGGGGCGATATAGAACTTTTTTATATAGATTTTCATATCAGGCCATAACCATATAACCAAAGAACCATATTTGTCAAAGGCTCTGTGTCTCATCAGTTCAGACTGTTGCTGCTGTGCAGGTCTGACTTTTGCTGTTTCTGCTGGAGAATCATGCTTTCTTTCAGTCTGAACTGCTCACTGGCTCTGCTTCAGGTGACTAAAAGGTTGGTGGTGATTCCAGTTTTAGAAGGAACACGCCTTCTGCACTATTTGCAGATCACGTTACTCTGGTTTTGTAAGATTTTTAACAACTAACACCACACAGGCCCAGAATACATTTTTGAGTCACTGGAAACAAACTTCCAGACAAATTCTATCACTATTTTACAGAAATACTTTAGATGTTTCACTTTTTGAACTTTTTTCTGTTTTTTGGAGAAAATGAATTCAGAGTAATTTATAAATGGTTTGAACACGTCTTTATTGTCATCTAACTGTAAACTCAAATTTAAACATATTGAGAAAACAAGGACAGATTTACTAGAAATGTCCTAATTCTGCCTCCAGGTGAACATTTTATTGTAGCAACGCTACGAAGAACGAGGCAGAGATAGGAACTTTGCAGAACTGGTTTCTTTTATTGACCTCAAACAGTGTGACATGCAGTCGGGTCATTCTCCTTGCCCCCCTCCTCACTTACGATGCAGGACAAAATAAACCACCAGGGTAAAATAACTAACACCGAACGGAAGAACAGTCAGACATAAAACACATAGATTAAACCCACACACCCACTCAGATCAGGCCAAAAACAGCAGAAGAAATTGCATCCCATAATCCTTTGCGCTGCCAGATCTGACAGCAGACGAATGGGTGTGTGACCGTCACTACATAGCCCCCTTCTAAAGGGTCAGCTGTCCTCGGCGACCCTATCAACCACAAAGTCATTTAGATAAGCGGGGCGCCGGCATGAATGCACAGTCATTTAAGGATGTGCTCGGCTCCGGCACGTCCAAGTCCCCACTAGTAGATCCACCTGCCGTTCCAATAGTCTGTGGAACAAGGGGCTGGTAGGGAGCCAGCCGGTCCTGATGAAGCACCACAGTTCGTCTCCTGTCCGGCACACGCACCCTGTAGACCACGTCTGACAGTCGGTGCAGCACCTCACCGGGTCCCCGCCAATGGCTGCTTAACTTGGGAGAAACTCCCTTTTTCCGCTCAGGGCAGTACACCCACACTCTGTCCCCAGGTGAGAACTCCTGGCCCCGACACCGGCTGTCATAGGCCCTCTTCTGCCGCATTCCAGCACCAGCTTGTGCTCTGTGGGTGAATTCGTGGATTTCGTGCAGGCGGTCCTTGAGTCTGCGACAGTAATCCATCCATTTCTCTTCCGCCCGGAATCTCAGGTTCAGGTGGTGCCCCAAACACCAAGTCCACCGGAGTCCGGAGCTCCCGCCCAAACATAATCGCAGCAGGTGTGCACTGGCTTGAGTCCTGGGCCTCATTTATAAAACTTTGTGTAGGATTTGCGTCAGAAGTGGCGTACGGATGAAACATAGGATGTGCGTACGCACAGAAATATTCGGATTTATAAAACCGTGCGCACGCACATCCTACGCATCTTTCCCTTTATAAATCACAACCAATTCTAAATGCAGCGCAGCTTTTGCGGCTACATGACACGCCCATAGTTGCCCATAAATAGTCCGTGTAACGCCCACAAATGAATATTCATTGATTGCGAAACCATGGCAAACACCGAGAGGAAATCAAAAAAAACGTAACTTCACTCAATGTCAAGTAGAAGTTATCGTTGGCGAGGTGGAAAAGAGGAGAAAAGTGCTTGGAGGGCACAGTGTGGCCATTACTAATGCCAAAAAGGCACGTGAGCGGCAAACGGTGGCAGACGGCGTAAATGCGACCGTGGCCGGTCCGAGGTTGTGAGGCTACGGGGGGGGGGGGGGGTACCGGAGCGCCAGATGCATGCACCGGGTGTCACGCGTGGTTCCTCCGAGTGCTCCTCTGTAACGCCGGGCCGAAAAGCCTGCAGAGGTCCAAAAGGACGGCTCGAGGAAGTCTGAACCGGCTCATAAGCCACTCGTCCTCGTTTGTCAGCAAGCAAGTCTTCTTGCTGTCTAAAGATGTGTTCACTCCGAATTCTTCCATTTGCCAAATCTTCTAAGAGCGCATGATCAGCCATTGTGCGTCATTACGCATTGTGATGGGGCATTTTATTTCCCTCCATTTAACTACATCTGACAAGCTGCTAATAATCCACGTGGAAATGGGAAATTGTTCAGCGCAAATGTAATTTCTTGTTGCTTTCTGAATGGTTAAGACATACGCCATACATTGTTTTATCAAAAATAAAACAAACCAAAGACATATGCATGAATACCACAATTCCATAGCTTATGAAGAAATGTTTTAATATGAAAACAACTTTCCCCAGTGGACAATTAATACATCTGTCCGTCCGTCCGTCCGCCCGCACCTATCTGCTCCGCCAGACGGACACACTGACGAGAATATCAGTTTTGTACATTATTTCGTTCTGTTAACTATATTATTTATGAGGATGAATTGCACAACATGCCAATATTGTAGAACATATTTCACTTTTCTTTCTGCAAATATGTGTTCATTTGAATTTCTGTTGTAATTTTCGTTTGATCTTTGTTGTTTGTTTCACTGCTGATCGATCAAACGGGTGTTCGTGTAGGCTGTTAATTGGAAGACTATCTTTATGAAGTCTTCATGTTATTTATGAGAGGCAGGATTGTCATTTTCACTTTCACGTGTTTCTTCCATCTGCCGACGGTGTCGCTGTTTCTCATTTCACCCGTTTTTGTGCGTACGCCTGGGTCAGAGCTTGCGTGAAGGACCGCACATTTTCCCGTCAAGTTTGCTTTTTATAAATCTCAACTATTGCGTAGAGAGTTGCGTACGCCTTCTTTTGTGCGTACGCAACTTTTATAAATGAGGCCCCAGGTCACTGTGGAGCTCAGCCGGTGCCCCGAAGCGGGTGAACATCTCCTCCACCAATCTTTCAGCGGTGGTGGCCGTGCTCTGATCCGGCACAGCATATGCCTCAGGCCACTTTGTGAAATAATCCACAGCCACAATGACATAGCGGTTCCCTGCATCAGTCACTGGAAACTGGCCCAAGACATCTGGGAACAGCAGCGGCAGCGATGGCGAGTTGCTGCTCAGTTGAGCTGCAGAGCTGCCAGGAGTGTCGCTCTTCGGCGTCGTCTCCACAAAGCGTGGACGTCCGCAGCTTGCTCCGTCGGGGAGGCCAGGTTCTCTCCACTTCTCAGCCAGCCATGCTGCTCTTTCGCTGTCTTGCTCCATGATCCCGTTTCTGACACCAATGAAGCAACGCTACGAAGAATGAGGCAGAGATAGGAACTTTGCAGAACTGGTTTCTTTTTATTGACCTCGAACAGTGTGACATGCAGTGGGGTCATTCTCCTCGCACCCCTCCTCATTTACGATGCAGGACAAAATAAACCCCCAGGGTAAAATAACTAACACCGAACTGAAGAACAGTCAGACATGAAACACATAGATTAAACACACACACCCACTCAAATCAGGCCAACACCAGCATAAGAAATTGCATCCCATAATCCTTTGCGCTGCCAGATCTGACAGCAGACGAATGGGTGTGTGACCGTTGTGGGTACCGGATGTTCTCGGGTTATCGGATGTTCTCGGGTCCTTCGGGGTCCTTCCAATGAGTTATATCACTAGAGGAGACATCACGAGGAGAGCACCGCCATCTTGGTGAGGTCAAGTTTTGAAGACCAAACCACTTTTTATAACATTTAATAAAGAGCTCTGTTTTTACTTTCAATCACTTCATTATATGAAAAAGAAGAATGGCTTGAAATTGCTTAGTTTTGTTCAGAAATACAAACTTCACGAATACCCCTATCTAGTATTAGACTATGTTCCTTTATTTTATTTTACTTATGTTTTTATTTATTTGTGTGTTATGTTCATTGTTTCTTTTTTTCCCCTCTATTCTTTATTTTCTATGTTAATATGTTATGTTTGGCAATGGTGACTGATCTTCGAGGCAATATTGATTACATTGTTATTGTTCGTTGTTAACGTTAATGTCATTGTTAATGTATGATACCGCAATTGTCAATAAAGTTTTTTTTTTTAAACTTAGCGACGTTAACTCATTGGTCATGGCAACTTACAGCCAATCAAATAGTGTGACGTCATCATTGGTCGAAGGACCCCGAGAACATCCGGTACCCACACCGTCACTACATTATATTAAATCACAACAAAAACAGCCTGAAAACATAAAGTTCTGTATTATTGACATTGTATATCGTTGACATTAAAGGGCCAATGCAGTGTTAAATCTATCTTTTGAGCATTTTAGTGTATAATAATGTTCAGTTTCCGTGGGTGAAACGCAGACACGCAGCTGAGGCCGTCTTTAGGATGATGTCATGAAATGGGCGGGGCCCACACGGAGCAAAAGGCGGAGCCTCAAAAATGGATCGTCTTACTTCCAGGTTGGAAAAGAGTTCAGGAAAACAACTCAAATTTAATTTAAAAAATGGTTTTTCTGTGTTCCAAAGGTAACAGGCCTGTATGATCCCATGTATGGATATGGTTCACTGTAAAAGGCTGCAGAATAACATGGTATAGGCCCTTTAAAGCTGCAGCTCTCATGAGGGAGGGGGGATTCAGCACAACCTCTGACAGGTCACAGTTTGTGGTGTAACACCGGCTCTGTGACGCTACAGAGACGCTGCTGAAACACACCTGAAGAGAACTGTCAGCTGCTACAAAAAAGACAACAAGACGTGTTGTTCTTTCCACAGCTTCATGTTTGAAACACTCAGAATTTTATAAGTTGGAAATATGTTTGCTTGATTGATGATGACGAGTCAGATTGCTGCTGAAGAAACTAAACTAAAGCCACGATTTTCATTCATGAAAGTCACTTACTGGGACAGGATCATGACAACAGGAAGCCAAAACAACAGCAATCAGAAAGACCTTGGGGAAAAAGAAATGCAACAAATGGAAAAAAGTTTGATGAAAATGACTGAGCTGAAAGTTTACAGACCTCCAAGAGAAAAAGGAAGATTCTGTGGGCTTGAATTATGCAGGAAGAACTATTTGGTTCAGGGTTTTGGTTTCTGCATCAACAGATCTGTTCAATCTGGACTCATTAGTCTCTAGCTCTGTCTCGGTCTGCCTTCCTCTGTGGACATGTGGGACGCTGCAGGTTGGATTTCATTTGTGGGAAATGACAGACAGAGGATAGTCGTCTAACATCTTTGGAGTCATTCTGTGTTCTTTCTTCTGGACGTTTCTTTCCTTTTTCTCCATGTCTGAAGCCTGCTATGTGGTGAAGACAGAGTAAAGCTTTGACTGGAAGGAGGAGTCACTTTTCTAAATCACCTACAGGAAGTCCACATGGCAACAAATATCAACCTTAAAGCAAAGATTAGCTCCTTCCAGCTTATGTAAATGTTTCTCTAACCCACAAAATAAAAGAAAGACCTTTCTAATACTTCTCCACAGCTTCTTCATGTTGGAGTCCAGGTTTGCAGATTCCAGTGTCTCTGTTTTCCCATGATGCCCCTGGGCCGTTTTCATGGTTTCTTAGGAAGCACGCATGAAGACGACAGCAGATGTGAGAGTTATTTCAGCTTTGGACTGGAATGACTCCGTTTACCTGTCAGGAAATATTACAGCTGGATGAGAAAGCCCCAGCATTTGTCCTGCAGAACCACAATAGCCCCAGGGGGGCAAAAGAAAATTCCCACTATGTTGTTTGTTTACTTATTTAAGGAGAGGCACCTTTGTGGCTTGATTGACACTACTCACGACAAGTTAAGGATGTCACATTTTTGGGATTGGGACGGGCCTGCATTGGGGGTGTCTGCAAACACAAGCTGCTCCCACCTCAAATATTTGAATGACAGATTCTCCTGAGCCACTCTCAGGGGAAGGGGTGTGGACTTTCAACAAGCTCACTCCCGATTGGCGACAGTAGTTGCCATAGAAACATTGACTCAGACCGACTCAGACCAACCTCACTCGTCTGGCTCCAACATGGCGACGTCCGTTTAGCAGGAAAACGGCGACTGAATTTTCTTCATTTGGATGGTTCCTGGAGGTAAGGCGCTTTCTACGGGTGGCGACTCTGACCCACGACCTCAACGTGAAGACGGTTCAGAGAGGAGCGTCCTGCATATGACTGAGTGACTAAAGACTGGTTCTCCACTGTCATAGAGTTGAAGATACTGTTGCATTCAGTGTTTTCCCTCATGTCTCTCTGTGTTCAGGTACTTGTTGCGACCAAAACCAAACAATTCTAACCAAAAACCTTTTCCAAGTTTCATCAACATTCTGTGGGTCTAAATGGCTGATTTAGTCAGTAGGTCGTTCCAAGTTCTGACAGCCATGTGAAGAAACTGGATCTGCTAGATAGGACTGTATTGATAAAATTATCAGGTTCGTACCCCGTCAGTTTCTTGCACACAGAAATGAATGAATAATGACTCAGAGGCAAAACTTAGCTTCAGTGAAGATTTACTCTGCACAAGAAGCACAAATTTGTACGAAGAGTTACAGACAGATGAACAGGGTTGCTGCATCAAAGTCCGAAAAAAGAAAACAGGAAAATGGGCTTGGTGTACAGTAAACCCTTGTTTTTCACGGGGGTTACGTTCCTAAAGGAACCTGTGATAGGCAAAATCCGTGAAGTAGAAACCTTTGTTTTTTCTTACAATTAATATAAAATGAAATACTCTATTATACATTTGAAAGAAAGAACAAACCATTTTACAGGCTCGAGCATTTGTTTTACAAATCAAACTACTTTAGAAAAGTTTTTTTAACAAATCTTCTGTACTGTACTGTCAAATAATAATTTTAATCATCGATGTGAACAGAAGGCTTCAAATCGCTGAGATTAGCCCCGCCCACCGCGACCCAAGTAATTGGATTAAACGGGAGAAAATTTTAAATGATTATGAAAAAAATACAAAGTACAGTGGGACAAATAGTTACTCAGGTGTATTTCACTGCTCTTCAGAATGAGCCGCTGCATCCTGACTCCACTCTGCAGTGTTTTCTTCTTTTGAAGTCCGCGGTGCAGCTGTGTTTGTTCGGGAGAAGAACATGGTGATAGGCAGTTGTTGTCGCTCTTTTTTCTATGGGTTTTAATAAAACTCGAAATTGTAAGAGAATTTACAAGGTAGATAACGTAAATCTGAAAAGCTGTATATTTTTTACGTACATATGTACATACGTAAAAAATATACGTACATATTAAACTGCAACATTATTGACGCTAAGGTAGAGAAGAAGCGAAGTGACTTTTTAGCCAATCAGAATGCAGAACACAATGCACGATGCAAATCTGTGAAGTAGCGAAACCGTGAAAAGTAAACCGCCTTATAGCGAGGGATCACTGTATAAGCCCTGAATTTGCATATTCAGAAGATCACACGATGAACAGTGGTGTGAAAAATCCACCCCCAAGTTGTTGCAGGCTAGATGTTCGAAGGTCAGAGAACCTAAAGTGTCAGATCTCTCTGAGGTTATCACAGACATTTGCCAGAGCGCATACACCACACACACAAGATGAAAGGGGAGGATGCTGAAGGAATGTTACGAGAAAATAGTCTGGTTGTGCTTTGTAATATAATTTTGAGATGATAATACATAGTGAATCAAGTTTAAACCATTAATGTGATAAAAAGTAAAAGTTGGTGTAATAAAATGTAAAAGGGAGTTTCTAACTTTTTTGTTTCTAATGTTTCCTAACAAGCCATGAACACGACGCCGCTGAACGGCGAGCAGCTCCACCCGACCACAGCGCCTTCAGGTTGGTGGCAGACAGTCAGGTGTTGCAGCTGAACTTGTTTCTAAGTGTCATCAGCAGACTTGGATCAAGACCCAGAACTACTGTCAGAGTTTGGGACCGACCCAGGAGAGGAGCCCCCCCCCCAGTGACAGACCAACATTATGACCAGAACCTATGACCTCTGACCTGGTTTAACAAACGCCACACAGCTGCAGGCCCTTTCACCAGACGGGAGGGGTACTCAGGTTTCTAGAATAACCATTCAGAACCGACTCCACCCCTTTGACTGGAATGACAGACGACTGCTGATGGTGACTCCACCCACACCAAGACACCGCCGTGAACTGGACGATGCAGCAACGGTCTACCGTCCTGTTCACTGATGAGGGTCACCGTGCAGAAATGATGGTGGTCAGCGTTGATGGAGAAGGCGGAGTCAGTCTGAGGCAATGGTTCTGGACCAGAGAAAAGTCGCTGTATTATTAAGTATTATAAGTAGTACTAATATTATTATGACAGCGTTTACTGATACATTCTGTGTTATAAGCTGATATTCATCATTCCTTGAAGAAGAGTGATAACGTTTTCCTCCACAAGTGTTTGAATATTTTTACAATATAAAAGACTTACTTCTAACGATTCCCATCAAAGCCTGACAGCAGCGTGATTTCCAGACAGCTCAGGGTTCACATCCTGCAGAGGGAAAAAAAACATCCAACAGAGGAGAGGCTTTTACTCTGAACATCCAGAAGTGAGCTGTCTGTTGTGGACGTTGAGAAAGGGATTTTATTTTTTTACATTGAATTATCAGGTTGACAACAACAAACATACATAAATTTACGAATTGCAGGAATAAATCTGAGTTAGATTGCGTAAATGTGGAGATGATAGTCACAAAGAGGAAGTGACGTAGTGTCTGCTCATGCGTGGACAGATGGGGTAGCGACAGCGGCATCGGTCAGCAAACAGCTGTAGTTACGTCCGGCTCTGCACAGACACGTAAGTTTGTGGGTTCAGACCCGCGTCCAGCTGCAGACTCTGGACTCTTTCTGCCGGTGGAGCCGTGGCGTTTCACCGGCAGATTTGGTTGGGAATTTATCAGTGAAAGTGATGGCATATCTGTAGCCCTCAAATGATTCTGGTGCAATAGGGCCTCCCAGGTTCTAATGGAGCTTTAGCTCTGACATCTCCTTCTCTGTTTCTGCTTTCAGTACATTTGCCTTGTAGACAAACCTCACACTCTACTGGTTTCTGCAGCCCTGCTGACCCTGTGTGGATGCTGTTGCATTCCATGCATTCATGGAGTTATCTTACGGATCATAGACGTGGCCTTCCACGCACCGGAACAGCTGGAAAGTAATGGCTCACTTGCTGGCTGATGAGGAGGACGGTGAAGAAGAGGACGAAAACGACACCTACCAACTCAGACACCTGTTCACTTCCCTTGACCACTCTGACCAACATGCCTAAGCGGATAAAGACTCTAAAATCAACATCTCCTTCTGAGTGTACATCAAAGTCAAGTCAAAGTCAGCTTTATTGTCAGATATGCTGCATACACAAGACATACAGCACAGATGAAATTACTTTCCTCTCGCCCCACAGTGCAAGCAGCATATAAATAATAATAAAAATAGATCAAATAACAGTTCAAATAAGAAGAATAACAGCAATCTAAACAGTGGAAAAGAGCAATGAGATGGTTAAAGTGGTAGTTTAAAGTGACAACAGTGCTAAGGACAGTAAGTAGATGAGTCTGTGATGGCAGTCTTTGGTGAAGATGATGTTCTGAACAGGAGTGAAAGTTTTTCAGTGTGAGTTTGTAGCAGGGAGTGGAGGGGGCAGAGGGGGGAGGGCAGGGAAGGAGTGGAGCTTCCTTATCGCCTGATGGAGGAAACTGTCCTTGAGTCTGCTGGTTCTGGCCTGAAGACTTTGCAGTCTCCTCCCGACGGCAATAGGAGGAAGTGTCTCTGGGATGGGTGTGATGGGTCCCCTGCAATCCTGATGACTTTGCGGGTGAGGCGGGGGTGAAAAATGTCCCTGAGGCCAGTGAGAGGGACACCAATGATCTTCTCACTGTTTCACCAATGTGCGGCAGAGTCTTACGGCAGGGCGCGGTGCAGGCGTACCACACGGTGATGCAGCTGGTCAGGATGCTCTTGATGGCGCCCCTGTAGAAGGTCTGCATGATGGGGGGAGGAGCTCTGGCCCTCTTCAGTTTGCGGAGGAAGTACAGGCATTGTTGGGCTTTCTTGTCCAGTGATGCAGCGTTGTGGTTCCAAGACAGGTCGTCAGAGATGTGCACCCCCAGGAACTTGGTGCAGCTCACCCTTTCCATAGCAGCACCATTGATGATCAGTGGAGCGTGCTGGGAGTGAGTTCTCCTGAAGTCCACAACCATCTCCTTTGTCTTTCCCACATTCAGGTGGAGATTGTTGTCTTTGCACCACAGAGCCAGCCTGCTCACCTCACTCCTGTAGGGGGTCTCATCGTTTTTGTTGATGAGACCCACCACTGTCATCCGCAAACTTGATGAAAAGGTTGGAGCTTGATGTTGGGGTGCAGTCGTGAGTCAGCAGAGTGAAGAGAAGGGGGCTCAGCACACATCCTTGGGGGACCCCTGTGTTCATTGTGACGGTGCTGGAGTTGTTGTTGCCGACACGAGCTGCCTGTGGTCTCCCTGTCAGAAAGTCCAGCAGTCAGTTACACAGGGAGGTGTTGAGTCTAAGTTGGTCCAACTTGTGGATGAGCTGCTGGGGGTTAATGGTAATGAAGGCGGACCTGAAGTCAATGAACAGCGTTCTGACATGTGAGTGTTTTGTTTCCAGGTGGTTGAGGTCTGAATGGAGGGCTGGGGAGATGGTCGATCGGTTAGACCCATATGCAAACTGGTCCAGAGTGGGGGGGGGGGTTGACTTGATGTGATGCATGACTAGCCTGTCAAAGCACTTCATGAGAATGGGGGTGAGAGCGATCGGGCGGTAGTCGTTGTAGCAGGAGTGAGACGGTCGAGGAAGTCTGAACCGGCTCATAAGCCACTCGTCCTCGTTTGCCAGCAAGTCTTCTTGCTGTCTAAAGATGCGTTCACTCCGAATTCTTCCATTTGCCACATCTTCTAAGAGCGCAAGATCAGCCATTGTGCGTCATTACGCATTGTGATGGGGCATTTTATTTCCATCCATTTAATTACATCTGACAAGCTACAGATGTCGGTAATAATCGACGTGGAAACGGGAAATTGTTCAGCGCAAATGTAATTTCTTGTTGCTTTCTGAATGGTTGAGACATACGCCATACATTGTTTTATCAAAAATAAAACAAACTGAAGGCATATGCATGAATACCATAATTCCATAGCTTATGAAGAAATGTTTTACTATGAAAACAATGTTCCCCAGTGGACTATTAATACTGTCTGTCTGTCTAATTGCACCTATATCTGCTCCACCAGACGGACACATTAACGAGAATATCAGTTTTGTACATTATTTTGTTCTGTTAACTATATTATTTATGAGGATCAATTGATTTTTTTTGTTTGTTTCACTGCTGATCGATCAAACGGGTGTTCGTGTTGGCTGTTAATTGTAAAACTTGCTTTGTAAAGTCTTCATGTTATTTATGAGAGGCAGTACGTGTTTCTTCCATCTGCCGACGGTGTCGCCGTTTCTCATTTCACCCGTTTTGTGCGTACGCCTGGGTCAGAGCTTGCGTGAAGGACCGCACATTTTCCTGTCAAGTTTGCTTTTTATAAATATCAATTATTGCGTAGAGAGTGGTGTACGCCTTCTTTTGTGCGTACGCAACTTTTATAAATGAGGCCCCAGGTCACTGGGAGGGGGAGGAGTCTTCTGTGCTGGGGTGCTGTTGTCTGCCTCAAAGTGGGCAAAGAAGGTGTTTAGCTGGTCCAGCAGAGGGGTTGAGTTGTCGCAGGCCTGTGGGGCGGGCTTGTAATCTTGGCTAGTGTGACGGAGGGACCAAGTGGAGAAAACCCAGGAGCAGGAAGAAACGACACAAGTCCAGTTCTCACTCGAAAGGCTTTAATGCCAGCAGCTCAAACCACAACTGAAGCACAAAAGCAGGTGCTCCGACACAGAACACAAAACAGCCACAGTCTAAATAGAGAACACATGATTACAAATGCTGAACACCTGTGACAAGAGACCTTAGGAAGGGGAGGACCTACAGGGAAGATAAGAGGTGAAACCTAAGGCGGGCCTTTCCATGACATAACCCCCTCCCCTATGTCCAGCTTCTAGACGGACGACGAGGCTGATTGGGGTGGTCTCGATGGAAACGGGAAACAAGGTTACGGTCAACGACGAAGCGGTCAGGGACCCATTGGCGATCCGCAGGACCATAACCCTCCCAGTCCACCAAGTACTGCAGACCACGACCCACCCTTCTGGAGGCGAGGAGAGCCTTGACCGTGTACACCGGTTCACCGTCCACGAGACGGGGAGCCGGAGGGGGTGCTGGAGTGGGTTGAAAAGGGGAAACTCTGGCAGGTTTGACTTTAGAAACGTGAAACACAGGGTGGACTCGTAGAGATCGGGGCAGCTCCAGTCGCACAGCCACAGGGTTGATGATCCGAGTGATGGGGTATGGACCAATATAGCAAGGAAGCAGCTTTCTGAAACCTCCCTTTAAAGGAATGTCTGTAGAGGACAACCACACCCTGTCTCCCACCTTGTATTTAGGAGCGGCTGACCTCCGACGATTTGCCACTATCGTGAGTCGCTCCTGGTTTCGCAGAAGCTCGAGTCTGTACTTGCTCCAGGTTCGGCGACAGCGCCTCACAAATGCAGCAGGGCCAGAGGATGAAGCCAATTGTTCCTGGTGAGGAAACAAAGGGGGTTGGTAACCATATGCAGCTTGGAAGGGTGAGTATCCAGAAGTGTTGACCAGAGAGTTATGGGAATACTCAGCCCATGGGAGCTGGGATGACCAAGTCCTGGGGTTTTTGCTGCACATGGCTCGTAATGTCGTCTCCAAATCTTGGTTATACCTCTCTACCTGGCCGTTAGATTGGGGGTGGAAACCGGAACTCAGACTAACCTTGATTCCAAGGAGGTTGCAAAACTCCTTCCAGAAGGTGGCAATTAATTGGGGTCCACAATCTGAGGTGATGCACTGGGGAAGTCCATGCAAACGGAACAAATGCTGAGAGACTATCACAGCTAGTTCTTTGGCAGATGGGAGTTTTTACAGAGGAATGGCATGCACCAGTTTAGAAAAACGGTCTATGATGGTGAGAATGACCGTTTTACCACGGGAATTGGGTAAACCAGTTATGAAATCCATGGCTACGTGGGACCAAGGTCTAGACGGCACAGATTGAGGGTGAAGCAAACCAGCAGGTGGGGTCCTCGGGGTTTTAACACTGGCACAAATAGGACAAGCTGCCACAAAAGCCCTAATGTCAGAGGATATAGAGGGCCACCAAAAACGCTGGGTCACAAGAAAACCGGTCCTGGTTGTGCCGGGGTGACAGGCCAGCCGGAAGGAATGACCCCACTTTAACACCAGGGTACGCAAGGATGGAGGCACAAACAGACACCCCTCTGGACAGCCAGTAGGAATAGTGGCAGGATCGGAAACTGAGGCCTTTACCTTGCGCTCCAGTGACCATCGAGTGGTTCCCAAAACGAGGTGTGGAGGAATAATAGTGGAGGGCTCCTCTGGCATTTCAGACTCCCCATCCTGCTGGAACTGCCGTGAGAGGGCGTCAGGCTTTATGTTCTTACTCCCTGGTCGGTAGGACAGAGTGAAGTTGAACCTGTCGAAGAACAAAGCCCACCTCG
Source organism: Oryzias sinensis (assembly GCA_037389245.1). Lineage (NCBI taxonomy): Eukaryota > Metazoa > Chordata > Actinopteri > Beloniformes > Adrianichthyidae > Oryzias > Oryzias sinensis. The sequence continues at coordinate 12,921,169 of CM074505.1, read as the reverse complement.
CCTGGCGAGGGTTGAGACGAGTCCGAATGTACTCCAAGTTCTTGTGGTCTGTCCAGACCAGAAATGATTGCTTAGCCCCCTCCAGCCAGTGACGCCACTCCTCCAAGGCTAGTTTAACTGCAAGCAGTTCTCTGTTCCCAATGTCGTAGTTTCTCTCTGCAGGAGTGAGCTTGTAGGAGAAATACGCGCAGGGATGGACTTTGTTATCGGACGCTCTCTGAGACAAAACAGCTCCTACTCCAGACTCAGAAGCATCCACCTCCACAATAAATTGTTTGGAGGGGTCAGGCTGAGTCAGAATAGGAGCCGTAGAGAAACGTCTCTTCAGCTCGGAAAACGCCTTATCGGCTCCCTCATTCCAGACAAAACATACCTTCGCTGATGTGAGTTTATGCAGGGATGCAGCAACGCCACTGAAGCCTCTGATGAAACGCCTGTAAAAATTGGCGAACCAGAGAAAACGCTGGAGCTGTTTGCGCCCAGATGGAACCGGCCACTCCAGGACGGCCTTGACCTTAGTGTTGTCCATCTGGACACTCCCAGGACTAACCACATGACCAAGGAACCTGGTCTGCTTGGTGTGGAACTCGCACTTCTCTGCTTTACAATAAAGCTGGTTCTCAAGTAGGCGTTGGAGTACGGCTCTGACGTGCTGCACATGGGTGTCGAGATCTGGAGAGAAAATCAAGATGTCATCAAGATAAACAAAGACAAACTTGTTTATCATGTCTTTAAGGACATCATTGATCAGACACTGGAAGACAGATGGGGCATTAGTGAGGTGAAAGGGCATAACCAGATACTCGAAATGTCCACTAGGAGTATTGAAGGCGGTCTTCCACTCATCCCCTTCTCTTACGCGAACCAAATGGTAGGCACTCCTGAGGTCCAGCTTGGAAAAGACCTGAGCTCCACTCAGCAGATCAAAAGCAGTCTGCAACAGAGGGAGGGGATAAGTGTTGCGAACAGTAATACTGTTTAACCCCCTGTAGTCAATGCAAGGCCGTAGTCCACCGTCTCGTTTCCCCACAAAAAAGAATCCAGCTCCGGCAGGTGAGGACGAGGGTCGAATAATCCCCGCCTGGAGACTCTCCTGCAGGTAACTGTCCATGGCCTCCTGTTCAGGTGGTGACAGGGGGTAAATGTGACCCCTAGGTGGATGAGTACCTGGTAAGAGGTCTATGGCACAGTCATATGGGCGATGGGGGGGGCAGAGACTTAGCCCGAACCCTACAGAACACAAAGCTTAAGTCGTGATAGACAGGTGGAACATTACTAAGGTCTGAAGGATCTGGAGAATGCTGAACATTAACAGAATTACGAACAGCAGCAGAGGAAAGACAATTAAGTAAACAAAAAGAGCTCCAAGACAATACCCGACCTGTGGACCAGTCTATGTGAGGGGTATGTCAACACAACCAAGGAAAACCTAAAATTATTGGTGGATTCAATGACTCCACAACATAAAAACTTAAGAGTTCAGTGTGGTTGCCAGACACAGAAACAGTGACATTGACGGTACAAAAAGACACTTTGTGGATAACTGATCCATTTATAGCACGGAAGTCTATCAACTACTTCCCGGGAGATTAGATCTCCATCAGAGCCAGAGTCGATGAGAGTCTCAAACTCCTCTTGTTCTCCTGCATAAGACACTAAGACCTTGGTTGAAGGTCATGGAGGAGAAGAAAAAGATGATTTGCGGCTTGCCAACTCCCTCATAACTGGTGATCCCTTACGTTTACTATGACAGTAGCGCAGAAAGTGTCCAAATTGTCCACAGTACAAACAAAGTCTTTCTCCCATGGGGCGCCGTCGCTCAGCAGAGGTGAGACGACCTGTTCCTAGCTGCATAGGTTCCGAGGGAGGAGGAGCAACCCGCTCTGGAGTGCTGGAAGGGGGCGGGGAGTCCCCCTCAGGAAGCGGTGGACGAAGACCAGTGTTGCAGTGTAGTTCATAATCCCGTTCCCTCATCCTCCGATGGATACGAACCGCAAGTTCGATCAGCTCCTCCAGATCCTCCGGAATCTCCCTCGCCGCCAGCTCGTCTTTGAGGGCATCGGAGAGCCCCTGAAGGAAAACGTCCACCAAGGCTTCGTCCGACCAGCGGGAGCTGGCAGCCAAAATCCGAAAATCCACGGCGTAATCCGCAACGCTGCGAACCCCTTGCTGGAGGCGGAGGAGTTCAGAAGCTGCAGCTCTGTGAGGCTTCGTGGGATCGAACACCGTGAGGATTCGGGTGGAGAATGTTTGAAAGGAGCGGCCAAGCTCCGCTCTGCGCTCCCACTCAGCCAGACCCCAACGCTTGGCTCGTCCGGTCAAGAAGCTCAGAGCGAACGCCACCTTGCTCTGTTCGGATGGAAACTCACTTGGATTAAAATCAAAGTGAAGGCGTCAAGAGGTGAGAAACGCCCGGCAGTCCTCAGGTGTACCACCAAAAGGTTCAGGATGACCCAGTTGGATTTGACAGGGTGGGGAGGAAGAAATGTGCTCCAGCCTAGAGAGGCGTTCATGGAGTTGTTTCATGACGGGCATCAACCCTCGCATCTCCTGCACCAGGATCGACAGTTCCTCATCACCGGCAGAATCTCCCTCGATGGAAAGACCAGGTAAGTCCCGCACATGTGATCGTCCTGCTGGGTTAATCATGGTCGGAGCATAATGTGACGGAGGGACCAAGGGGAGAAACCCAGGAGCAGGAAGAAACGACACAAGTCCAGTACTCACTCAAAAGGCTTTAATGCCAGCAGCTCAAACCACAACTGAAGCACAAAAGTAGGTGCTCCGACACAGAACACAAAACAGCCACAGTCTAAATAGAGAACACATGATTACAAATGCTAACACCTGTGACAAGAGACCTTAGGAAGGGGAGGACCTACAGGGAAGATAAGAGGTGAAACCCAAGGCGGGCCTTTCCATGACAGCTAGCCTAGCTTGGATGCCTTCGCGCTTCCCCCTCTTTTGCTTCCTCATGCACTGCCTGTGGCGGTTAAAAAAATTAGACCCAGTTACACCCAAAAACATAAAACCCAAAAACACAGGACACACCAAAGATTAGTGGAGAGAGGAGCCGCTGTGTGTACACGTGCCGCAAGTCAGTCAAAGACTACATTGGAGCAGGACTGTGAAAATGGTTAGTAGACAGAAAATCAGACATGAAGTTGTCTATTTAAGATACGAGAATGCAGCTGTTAGAATAATAAACTGGGAGAAATTGTTGGATGTGTATACTTTATTTATTTAGTTGGCCAATTTTAACTGCACCTTAGACATTTAGGGCCCCTTGGTGGGGAGGGTGATGGGACATCACTGTGAGTAATGAAGAGATGTCCCCTCGGTGCCCTACCCTGCAATTTTAACTGCCCTCACTTGGTACACACACCCTTTACTCCAAATATACACTCCAACATTCTTATTTGCACAAACACGCTCACAAACACACACACACGCATTTCGCATTTCATCCGTCCCCTACCCCATCCCTGGTAGGGGGTACTGGGCCCTTGGCAATGTGTCCCTGGGGTGCTGGTTTCTTGGGCTCGGCAGTCCTCTCTCCGCGCAGGGAGAGGGATCCCTGATCTTTCTGGCAAGGCCAGAGGCCAGGGATCACTTCACACCTGAGCCGGGGGTGTCTGTGTCCCTGTGGTGTGAGTTTTGATCCTTGCCCCTGAGTGCTGGGCCTCGCCAAATTTCCAACTGTGGCCGAGCCTGGTCGGGCCGTGTTTACAACACCCCTTGTGGGCCCCCTTTTCTCCTGGGTGCCCTCCTCCTCTTTCCTGGACCAACCGTGGGCCGGGTGGGTGGCTGCTTGGAGCCCGGAGAGGGTCTCCATTGGGGGGTCCTGGCTCGTACCTGGGGTTGGGGTGGGTGGATGCCCAGAAATCCCGGGTGGTGATAAGGTGCTCGTCTGGGGCTCTGGGCACTCTTCTCGGGTGGGGTCCGACATTGGGCCCTCCTGGCACGGTGGGGGGGCTGCTCTCCTGGTTGGGCCAGGGCTGCACTCTCTGTCCCCCCATGCTTCCCTGCTCTCTAGCTCCCGGGCCTCGCGGTGGTCCTGCTGGCCCTGGCCTGGGTGGCGGATGTGATCGCCCGGGGGGGCGGTTGATCTCTGCCTGCTCTGCCGCGTGGCATTGGGGGTTCTGGCTGCCGCACCTGCTGCGGCGGGGGTCTTGGTGTAGGGATGGCTGGGCACTCTCCCTCCTTCTTTTCACATTCCACAATCCATTTTGGAGGAACATGAACACTCGCTAGAGCACATGTGTTACCTCACCTTTGCACAAATAGTTTGCGTGATTGAATGAAATATTTCACACTAGTCAGTTTGATGGCATAGGTATGTGTGTGTGAACACTATCTGTATTGTGTACATGGTGACGTGTGGACATTTTTGGAGCCAACAGGTGTGTTTATAACATTTGAGCCTGTGTGTGCCCCACCCCCTTCGAGATGTGTATTACATCTGAACCTCACTGTAATGATAAACATCCAGAAACGTGTTGTCATATGCTGCTTCATGGTTTTACCCCCCTTTCTATAATCACCCTTCTGCCCCCCCCTCTAATATCCCTCTCTCTTCTTCCCTCCTTTCTATTTCCGTCTGGTCCAACACAAACATTTTTCAAATACGATTACAATTAATAAAGTTTGGCCTTGATTACAAAAGAGGTTTATTCAGACGTACCTCTGGTTTGTCAGAAGATTCATAACCCCTCTTGTTAAAGTAAAATATGTCCAACACAGGAGGCCTTCAGCTCTCATCTGTTTGCCCAGCTGTTGGTCAGAACAAGTTAAAAATAAAAAATAAAAAAAAATGAAACAATGCCCAAAAAACACTGATTTTCAAAGACAAAAAATTAGGAAAATTATACTGATTCATTTAAAAAATAAATAAATAAATAAATAAATACTGAATGGATCAACTCCCATCATAATTCCGCAGAGATATTGAGCAGTATTGCAAGATTGGGCGGTTTACCACCAATTGGGCGATTTTGGTTCTAAATTTGCGGGTAAAAATGGCTTTGGATGGGTATGCATAATTTGGGCGTTTTTAGGGTCGGTTAGGCTGTTTTTTTCACCTCATGAATATATAAAGGGCGGCCGTGGTGCAGCGGTAGGGCGGTCGACCCATGATCGTAAGATTGCAGGTTCAATTCCCGCCTTGCACGCCCATGAGTCAAAGTGTCCTTGGGCAAGACACTGAACCCCAACTTGCCTCTGGTGGTAGGCGGGCGCCTGTGTTTGGCAGCGGAGCGGCCACCAGTGTGTGACTGTATGTGTGAATGTGTGTGTGACTGGGTGAATGGGTCTGTGACTGCAAAGCACTTTGTCCTTGTAGGAAGAGAGGTGCTATATAAGTATACGCCATTTACCATAATAGCGGACTACATTAGGCTGTGTGCCTGTTGGAGTCTTATGTACTGAAGCTCCGTGAACGCACCAGGCAGAGACGCTTAATGGGCTTTTTCATCTAACCTGTTGTTGGGGGTGTTCAACGCCCCGCCCCTCCTCTTAGAAATTGTGTTCTTTAAAGAATTGTAGTAGATAGGGATGGGAATAGAAGCTCCATGAAGCCTCATTGGGGTTCACGTAATTGTACCAGAAAAATGAACCACCCATTCAGGGCTTTGAAACCACACAGAACAGTGGCATCTGGTGGCGGACTGGACATATATCGACATATGTTTCAACGAAGCACCTTGTAAAACTTCAATGTGCAAATGATGATGAAAAAACGCAAAACAGAACAATGTTGTTTATGATGATAAAAAATGTGAAACAACACAACATGTGATGTTTTCTGTGAGAAGTGCTTGACACAGCAAAATACACTTCACATGAAGAAAAAAAATGAAGCAAAAAGAACATACTGTGCTGGACTCAAATACCTCTAGATGTCAACACCACTAAGTATGCCACTGAGCTAATTCTCAGACAAGAAAGTGGCATGCCATTATAGACCCATTGCAGTGTTATTTTTTACACACAACGTTCACAGTGTATCGTTTTGTCAAGAAAAATCGAGTTGAAATTATCCTGAGCTGTGACGGGGTCCCGCCGAGAAAAGATGCAGAGGAGCCAAGGTGAGGAGGTTCTGTGTTTATTTGTCTACACTGTTGCTAAAATGAGCACCACTGTGACAATGTCACATTATGCTGATGTGTGCAAAACATAGTAAAGAAAATTCTTTTGACATGGTACCGTCAGGAATTTTTGTTTTGTATATAAAAAAAATTATATATGTATTCCTGCTGTGGGGAAAAGGGATGCCTGTTTTTTCATGTAAATTACTCTGTAAACAGAAAAGAATCAAAACTAAATAATTGGTGAACTTCGTGAAAAAACTATATAAGGGGGTGATGACGAGACAGCGGGGCCAGCTGACTTCCTCGTAAACGCCGGTGAGGGGTGTGGCGCGAGGATTCCCCCTGTCACCTGCAGGCCGCGAATGACAGCTCCACAGGTGGATGTTGGGAGTCAATTCTCTGACTTTTTCGGACGCTGGAAGCTTTAACGGAAAAAGAAAGAAACCCACCGGAGCCGGATCGTTGGATTAACGGAGGAAGCTTTACCGGGAGGCGCGATTCCCACAGCAGATGTGCTTCGTGATCGGGAGCAGGAGAGTTTGCTGCGAGAGGCCACGTCAGTGATCCCGGAGTAACGCTGGTGAGATCGAACCGTATTTTTTTAGTTACTGGTAAACCAGAAAATAGCGATCGCTTTAGGCTGTTTTTTCTTTTCTTTTTTGACCTTCCTCATGTTCATCTGTCTGTCCCCTTTGTGTTTGTACGAAGTAAAACCTCCACAAAAGATAAGTAACTGTCTCTGAGTCATTATTCATTCATTTCTGTGTGCAGGAAACTGAAGGGGAACGAACCAATCTGATTTACCTATTTTACAGTCCTGTTTAGAATCTCCAGTTTCCTTACAGCCACTGGTTCAGATGTGGACGACACTTGGGTCAATTTCCAGGAAGCGGAGGCTTTCACAGATCATATCAACGCAGTCCACAAGAAAATCAAGTTCACTAGGGAAGACACAAAGGACAACACCCTACCCTTTCTAGACTGTGCAGTGATCATTAGAGATGACAGACAGCTTCAGGTTGAAGTGTACAGGAAGCCTACTCACACAGATCAGTACCTGTTATTTGATTCAAACCACCCTTTACAGCACAAACTAGGCGTTATCAGGACATTACAACACAAAGTCCAGGAGGTGCCCACAAGCTCTGACGGAAAGAAGAAAGAAGAGCAACATATCCACCAAGCCCTCCAAAACTGTGGATCTCCCAACTGGACATTCACCAGATCCTAACATACAGGAAAACAAGACAAGAGGGACCAAGAGACTAAAGGGAACAGTATTTCAATTCCTTATACCTCAGGCCTGTCTGAAAAACTAAAAAGGATTTTCAGACAACATAAAGTCCCAGTTCATCTCAAACCAGTTAATACTCTCAGACAAAAACTGGTTCATCCAAAGGACACAATTCCTAGCTAAAAACAGTGTAATGTTGTGTACTCTATCCACTGCAAAGATAACTGCAATGAACAGTATATAGGAGAAACCAAACAATCTCTACACAAGCTGCTTTACCAAAATCGCAGAGCCAACCCAAGTGGACCTGAGTCCGCAGTGCACCTCCACCTGAAGGCCACAAACCACTCGTTCGAGGACAGTGAAGTCTGAATTCTACCCAGAGAGAAAGGATGGTTTGAGTGAGGAGTGAAAGAAGCCATCTTTGTCAATAAGGATAAACCTTCTCTTAATAAGAATGGTGGTCTCAGGTTTATTCTTCCATCCATCTACGGCAGTGTTCTGAAACCCAAACAAACAGAACCAGTTCCACCTGGGTTGTTAGTAGCCGAAAGAGATGACCAGTTTGGGGAGGGAGTCACTGGCTCCCCAATCCCCAGCTGAGGACAAAGGACTCTTAACGACCTGAAACCACGTAAGCCAAGTTGACAATACCATCCAGTTTCAGTTCTGACTCCTCCCACATGAGCACATATATACCAGCTCTTGGACCAGCTATTTCAGAATTGACAAAGCCTTTTGGATAAGAGGTTAAACGTCTTTTAACTTTAACCAAACCATTTTAGATGGTGAACTTGTTAAAAAATGCTGAAGGCTGGTGAAGTCTTGTTCACAGAAAGCAGTCGACCTTAAACATGATTCTGTCAAGAATTATGACTCCAGACACAATATCTCTGAGGAAACATGGGTAGCCATATGAAGGAATCCAGTCATTTATTGTATTTTCAGTCACTGTTGATGAAAACACCAACATCACATATAACTGTGAATATTTATTAGAGGTGTTGAATAAACCGTCACAGTGGAGTTTCTTGAGTGGATGGACACAACAGCTGATGACATAGTAAGATCTCTAGTTACTGCGCTGGAAGATGTTGAAGTGAACTGGTCACATGAAGTAATTTTGGTCACTAATGGCGCCCCATTAAAAGTCAGGAAGAAGGCGGGTGGTTACACAAAATTCAGGCAGAAACCATGAAAAGATTCTTATAATATGAATGATAATAATAATGGACATTTCATTGTGTTTTGCACACTTGAATGACAGTAAAAGTGTTTCTGCACAGGATTTTAATCCTGATATTGACGGTCGGGTGAAGGTTCAGGAGAGAAAGGAAGTTAACTCCAAAATCTTATGTTCACAAATGTTTGCAAGTTTAATTTAGTGTAATTTTGTCATTGTTTGGACGTTTACATTTTAGGAAGATGTTTCATTTTTTTCTGTAGTCCCTCTTGAATTTATTATCAGGATTGCTTCAGTGTCAGATTTAAAATATTCAGGCTGTATAAAATTGAATAAACCAATAGTTCTTAAAGTGAAATGAATTTTATTTACGATCCATTGGCCTCTGTGAATGAATGTGTAATAATTAATTACTAGGCCACCATGTTGGTTGAGGCACGTTTTCCAATTGGGTAAAAAAAAAAAAAACAAGAATACATTTTTATTTTGCATTTACGCTACTAGTCCGGCCCACTTGAGATCAGACGGGTTGAATGTGGCCCCCGAACCAAAATGAATTTGACACCCATAGCAGGTTGACACAATAGTCGGGGCGCACCAGCGCAAGCGCAATAAAAGGATGAAAGACAAGGACGCAGGTTATAGCGGGGATAGAGCAGGTTAAGAAAATGAATAGAAGGCGGTCCGCTGAAGAAATATTCAATACTGTACTCCTTTTATTATTAGTCTGAACTATCCTTTATTTAAAAAAAAATATTTTGCTACATCAGTCCAGTACGAAAAAACAACAAAAGCTGTGTATTTTTGTTTATATATACACATGTATACATTTATACTTTGTGTGTATCACTGTATAATATAAATATTATACAATGATACACACAAAGTTGTCATGACCTCACTGATTCTATTTGTGCTGCAGCTTCCTTCAGTTCCCATGACAACAACACAAAAACATGTGTTAAATTTGAATTCAAAGAAACCAAAAGAAAACAGATTTGACTCCCAAAAGTTTGACATTCATGTTCAAAAATGTCTCCAATCCACATTCTAGAGATTATCTTTTCTCTCTATTTCTGACTCCACAGAATCTGAACAGTTCAAAAGTTTAGTTCTAAATGATCCAAAGCAGAGAAATCACTGAAAACAAACATTTCACTTCTTTCAGGAACTATTTCACTTTACAAAACTCTGCCGTGTCTCCAACCCAACCCACCCACAGTCCAGCATGGAGCGGCTGAGTGAAAGTGGTCTGGACTCTGTGGAGGAGAGTCCTGCTTTCAGAGACGCTGTAGAAGGACAGAACACCTGCTCTGTGATCCAGGTACACTCCTACTCTGGAGGGAACAGGAGCTGAAATGGAGGTTTCTATGCTGTTGTGGACAAATGAGAACCTGTCTGGATAACAAACTAATGCCCAAGATTTATCATTAAAACCAAATTCACTTTCTCTTCCAGATCTGCTGATGTTCTTGTATGCGACTGCTACATAAACATAGTTTTCTCTCCACTCCACCTCCCAGTAACAACGTCCAGTCAGACTCTCTCTACTCAGAACCTGAAAATAATAAGTAAATCTGTCTGGATGATCAGAAACAGACTGAGGTTTTCTCATCAGTGTCACCTTTCTGTTCTCCTCTGACAGTAACAGTTTTCTGTGTGCTGTGTTTGGATCCAGTGTGATTTGACATGAATATCTGAGGAAGTCAGCTCTGCTCTTTGGTTCTGGTTCTGACAGTAAAACGTCCAGATGAGAGACTGTCAGTGAGATGTTTGTCCATTCCTCTCTCAGAATGTCCTGCAGTTTGTCTCTGAGCTCTGACACAGCTGCTGTCACATCCTCAAAGTATGTCAGAGGACGGACATGGATGCTGGCTGAGGGGGTGGACTCACTGAGTGGTGGCAGTGAGGGGTAGTTGAGCAGAAAGTGGCTGTGATCCTCTGTGAGGCAGAGCTGCTTCAGCTCAGCGTCTCTCCTCTTCAGCTCAGCCATGTCCTGCTCCAGCTCCTCCTGAAGACCTTTGACTCGCCTCACTTCAGTTTGCTGCTGGGATCTGATCTGCTGCTCCACATCACGGCTTCTTTTCTGGAGGAGACGGATCATCTCAGTGAAGATCTTCTCACTGTCCTCCACGCTTTGATCAGCAGAGTGATTGATGGCCTCCACCTCCTGTTGAAGCAGCTTCACCTCTTTCTCTCTGTCCTGGATTCTCTGCTGGATTTGTTGCTGACTCTCCTCCAGCTCTCTCTGCTTCTCAGTCCTTTCTGCTGCAGCTGAGACTGTGTCGTGGCCTCTATGTTCATCCACAGAGCAGAGATAACAGATGCTCTTCTGATCAGTGCGACAGAACATCTTCATCACCTCATCATGACGGGAGCAGATGTTCTCCTGCAGGTTCTTGGAGGGTTCCACCAGCTTGTGTTTCTTCAATGCAGCTGCTTTCAAATGAGGCTGAAGGTGTTCCTCACAGTAAGAGGCCAGACAGCTCAAGCAGGACTTGATGGCTTTCAGTTTTCTTCCAGTGCAGACGTCACAGACCACATCTTCAGGTCCAGCATAGCAGAGACCAGCAGGAGCAGCTTGGAGTCCGGTCTTCTTCAGCTGATCCACTAAAGCTGCTAACATGACATTTTTCACCAGAACAGGCCTCGGTGTGAAGGTCTTCCTGCACTGAGGACAGCTGTGGACTTTCTCCTCTGCATCCCACAATCCTTGAAGACACTTCATGCAGTAGCTGTGTCCACAGGGAATAGTCACCGGATCCTTCAGCAGATCCAGACAGATGGAACAGCAGAAGCTTTCTTCATCCAGATCCACTCCTTTCTGCGCCATTTCTCCTCTCAGACACACAGACTGTGAGAGTTTCACTTCATCAGAAACCGGTTTGACTCTGATCCTCCAACCAGATGGTTTCACTGTGAGTTCAGCCAATCAGCTTCTTTCTTCTCTTCCTGTTGGTGACGCCCATCATGACAGAGAAGGAGCTGCAGATGAGGAAGAGGAGTCCTGATCTGTTAACCCTTTCAGAGAGAGAAAACTACAGATAGAGGGACTCTTTAGGAACAATGCATGTCTTATCAGCGAGGCGGGACTTTCATTTTTTAGAGCGGGGGGAGGCTAACAGGCGGCTCTCTGCCTTTTATCATATTTTCTACTTTCACAACCATAAGGTGAAAGTCTTAAATTTTCTCCAAAATATACGGAGCGGCCCTAATGTGTTGTTGTGTGACTTCGGTAAAGAGGACCTACGGCTGTGACGATAACCGCATCACCGCCCTTTTTTAAACGTTCTGCATATTGTGCGTGATTGGAACTATAATAAACACATTAAACGCATTCATCTTTGCTGATAATTTCCTTTTTCTGCTAGTCCTGTGTTCAGACTTTCCTTCTTTCTTTCAGACTGTTGTCTCCTTTTCTCCGACCGCGCCTGTCACTCTTAGGCGCGCGCTCTCACTGTCTGCCTCTGCGCTGCATGTGACACGCGGCTCCCTTTACACACAAACAGGCGCACGCTTTCAGAAGCACACACACATTCTACAAGAGAAGTTTCCATCTCACAAGGAAATACGACAAATTTACTGCTTTCTTATTATTAATTTCAATTGTATTCATTTCCATTAAAAGCTGCGTGCGTTCTTAAGTACAGGGCCGCCCGCTGGAGGATTTTATGTTGGGGGCACAACAAGCTCTACTGGCATTAGTGACACCAAACATGAACGCGCGCTGTTAGATTTCCATGAAAATCACTACATGTTTTGTTTGGGAACTATTTTTTGCAGCGTAACGTTACCTGTCTGTATAAACAAAGGCGGAGCCTCCTGCTCAGTCTGTTTATTACTGGGCAATACATAATATTTTGAGAAGATGTCTGTGCCAGAGAGCACAGGTGAAACTTGCTTGCAGCTCCAGAGCGGTCCGCTGCAGATGAATCAACACGCAACCCCAACACACGTGTGCGCACCTTCCTCCTATACCTACACAAGACGCTCTGCGCTCACATACACAGTCAATCTACAACACCTATAGTTAGTTCACCAGTTAGATATGTAGTTGTTAGTTGTTACTGTTATTTGTTAATAAAGAATAGTACGTTGTAATCCA
>CM074505.1:12892021-12908058 GCA_037389245.1 Oryzias sinensis | reverse complement strand
GGCTCTTCTCGGGGAGGGGAACAATGGTTGTGGTCTTGAAGCAGGACGGGACGGTTCTCTGGCTGAGGGAGAGGTTGAACATGGAGATGAGAACGTCTGTCAGCTCGCATGCTCTGAGGGCTCGTCCAGGAATGTTGTCCGGTCCTGCTGCCTTGCGGGTGTTGATCCTCCTCAGAGCTTTGTTAACCTGATAAAACACTGAGTAGTTAGTAATATGAAAGATCATAAAATACTTTTTTCTTTGTGTTTATTTGATTCTATTAAAGACAATGACGGTTCCACGATTTAGCCACAGCTTTAACTGTTTTTAGGAAAACAATTACAGTCAACATAACTTCTTCCTTTTTTTTACCCTTTAATGTCCATTAACGGCTCTTAACATCAGGTTTCAACCTCTGAATCTGCAGATCAAAAGAACTCGCCAACCGTTTTCCCTCCTTACACAGAGTTCACCACTTCTGTTGCCGTTGATATGTGAGCAGTTATTTATTTAGCCAGCAGAGGGCGCTCTGTCGTAGTGCTACTGAAAATGTTTTTAATTATTTTTCTTTAATTTGTGGATTGAAATATTTCTATTTTCTACACTTTATCACATTTTGGGAGCTGTAGGAGCAATAATATTTAATTAAGAAGAGGTTTTAAATGTTTAGATTACCTGATTTCAGCTAAAGATGTAAGAAGCACTTCCTGTTTTCTACTAGAGCAGCACATGCAAAGTCAGCACGACAGACAGCAATAAGAGGAATTAAGAAGATTTTTTTGTGTTTATTTCACCGGTTGGTTCATTAGTAGGCCAACGTGGTATGTGAGTGTATTCTTTGTGCATTTTTTGTGTGAAGGTGTGCAATGTGGGTCACAGAGACATGGAAGTAGCGGCAGAAAGCAGCTTTTGCAGCAGGAGGTGAATGAACCCAGACATGGTGGAGACATGATTACCGATCCTTTTGTGCTTTTTTAAATAAATAAATCTGATCTCTAAACATCATCCTCGTCTTCCATTCAATGTAATGAGACCCACACAGACAGAAATGTGAAAGTATCTACTGTAAATCCAAATATTGCTCACATTCGTGTTTATGAATGACTAATGCCGTGAATAATTATTTTGTGTCCACAAATTAGTGAGCGACCTTGGGAGCATTTCGGGCAGGCAACTCAGGCAGTTGTTGCCTGCGGTCACTCTCCTGTAGGGTGCTTAGTTAATCAAATTCACCTGTTCAGCATCCTATTTAAGTCCAGGTGTGTAAGTTGTTCATCCTCCTTACTGCAGCACTGCGGTCTTTGCCTGTTCTCATGCTGTCGGTGCTTCTTCTGGTGTGCGTTGGCGTTGGTATGTCTGCCCCGCCTTGCGATTCGGACAGCGATCGCCCCCCCCTTTTCTGATGGGGAGGCATCCTTCATTCCCGCGACTGCTCCCCCGTTTCCATCTCTCCGGGCGGTTCCGCTGCAGCTTCGCGTACTCTGCGCTGTAGCTCCCGTATTTCTGCCAAGCGTCTGCAGGATTGGCCTGTGCATCGCATCCTGGGGGCTCTGTACGATGCAGGCATCCCGAGCCTTCGGGTCTGTCTCACGGTGATTTGTTTAAGTTTTTTCTGGACCAGGTCGACCACGCCTCAGCCGATCAGGAGGCCGGCACTCGAAGGTGAAAGGGAAAGCTCCTTCCCGGAAGCGTGCTGCTCCGGCGGCGGCTCCCGACGTCGACGCGGTTCCGGGGTCTCCTGGCGCTGTTTCAACACCTTCGGCTGAGGCTTCCATCGTCTCCTCCCTCCTGGATATTAAAGCTTCTCTGGAGGCCATGAACTCCAGGATTTCTGTGGTGGAGCACGCCGTCCTGCCATCTGCCTCGGGTTTTTCCATGCCGGGCCCTTCGTCACTCATGCCAGCAGCTCTTCACGATCACGCTCTGCTCAACCCCGCTGCTGGTGGCGTCACGCATCTGCGGACTCTGGAAACCCCCGCTCCTGCTCTGGGTTTCAGGTTTATTGCCCCGGCTGGTGCCAACCCCGACGCCCTCAGAGCAAGCATTCTAAAAGGTAATGACGTCAACCTGGTTAAAATTCTGCTGTGCGGCTCCTCGACGTCTGATCATAGTTTCGTGGATTTTTCTGGGGTCCTGAAGAACAGCGATCCACGTCTGGACAAGAGTCTCACTCTGGCCAAATTTGTTGTGGCTTTTGGAGTTTTTCGTGATGTACTTGCGAGGTTTACTCTCATCGACGGGAATAAATGGATGTATATCTAGCAATCGTTGCGGATCTGGCTCTGTTGTATGGCGGATCCCTGTTTTATGAATATCATAAATTCTTTTTCTGCCAAAGCTGCTATGTACCTCCAAAAGTTTAATCAGCGTCTGGACTGGTCTGTTGTGGATTTAACGCTCATCAGCAGACATTTTACTGGACATCGGACTCTCACCTGCAGCGTTTGTGGATCGTTCTCTGTCCAAAGACGGCTCTGCGTGCTCTCTCCCATCCTCCTGCTTACCCGTCTGGTTCTGCCCCTCCTTTCTCCCTCGGGGACAGGTACCTTTTCAGCCCCAATTAAAACCTCCCATTTGTCATAATTTCAATGAAGGATTTTGTGTGTATCCCGACTGTAGGTTTATGTATGTTTGTAGCTGGCGTGCGGACAGCCACCCCCGCCCTGTGTGCCCTTGGAGAGTCCGATCCAAGCCCTCTGGGAAATAAACATCGGACATCCTTCTACTCCTGTGAACGTGTCAGTTTTGTCTACGGCCCTGGCTTCCCACCATGACACTTGCTTTGTTAACTAATTACTGGATTGGTTCAGGGTTTTCTGGCTGGTTTGAGTATTTCCCCTAATGTTTCTTATGTTTGTGGGAACCTGCTGTCCGCCCGTGAGGAGCCTGAGGTCGTGGATTCACTCCTAGCCAAGGAAGTACGTAAGGGCTATATGATAGGGCCTTTTTCATGGTACCGTTTCCTGTTTTTTGGGTCAGCCCTTTAGGGGTGGCCACCCGGAAATATTCCGGAAAAAAGCATCTTATTATAGACCTCTCCGCTCCTCATAATTCCTACATTCAGAGTATTAGCAGCTTGATCCCTCGCAAGCCCTTTTCTTTATTTTACACGACTGTTGATGCCATTTCCATGATAATTTCCGCCGGTCGCGGCGCGTGGTTAGGGAAGGCTAATATTTCATACGCGTTTGAGATTATGCCTTTGCATCCTTCTCAGTAGCATCTTTTCAGGGTTAGATGGCGCTCTAAGTATTATTTCTCCGTACGTCTACCATTCGGTTGTCGCAGTAGTCCTTGTATATTTGATTCTCTATCGGAGGCCCTGTGCTGGATTCTGTATAATTCTTACAAGCTCCCCTTTGTTTTGCATCTTTTGGATGATTTTTTGGTGGTCGATTTTCCGTTTGTGCCGCAACGACTGCAGCTCTTCATGTACCAACTTCTACGCTGAAAGCGATTGAGGCGGTGGTCCTCCTCTGCATTCCAGAAATATATTAGATTTAAGTCTAATGACATTTTACCGCCACAAAGAAAAATAAGTCATGTTTGAATGTTGAAATGTATAAGCCTCAAATAGATGAGTAATCAAATACGTTGTTGGTTTAATTGCAACTCAGTTAAAGCGTTTCTTAGCTTTCCTTCTGCTTTCATATAGCATGTTCCCTTAGTGGTTTACCTCGAACGGGAGCGGCCCTACAGTCTTTGGTGCCGGTGACTCATAGTTGATCCACTAGATAGAATGTTCCCTTCGTGGCACTGTACTTGAATGGGAGCGGCCCAACGGTCAAAGGTGCCGGATCACACATAGCAGTCATACTTGTAAGTCTGATCATGGAATGCCTCTGAAACACTTCATCTGATTAGACACCGATATGTAATTAAAATTCTTTTTAACCTTGATTAATTTGGTGTTGGGGGTAGTTTTACCCTAAAGTTTATAGTAAATTTGCTTCATGGAATTGCATGGAGTTTTATGCCAAAAGAATGTGAAATGCAACTAAAGGAATGTCAAATGCAAACTTAAAGCAATGCGAAATGACAAATTAACAGAATGTGTAATGTGAAATGCTAAATATGGAATGTGAAATGCTAAATATGGAATGAAATGCTAACTTAAGGAATGTGAAACGCAAAAATAAGAATGTTAAGCAAAACTGAAAGATGCGAAATAAATATTTTAGTGCATGAGTTGTCTGACTGAAATTATTGCATGGTAATGAGATTATTTTTGTGGGGAAAAGATTCATTTGTGGGAACAAAATATTAATTTGTGGGAACGAGATTTATTATTTTACCCATGTCAGGTCACGGGCTCCGTACAATAAAGCAACAAAAAAAATAGGGAAAAAAAAGGTTTTGAAAAAAATTATTTTTAAAGCAAAAAAATGTCTCTATAGCAGATATTTAATGTTTTCATTTGTAACTTAGAAAGTTTTGTGTGTAACATGGTGGCATAAATATCACTCCATACTCTCCATACTCAGAAAAGGAGGCAGTCTAAGCCAGGAATGAGGGAGAGCCAGCTCAGTCTTATTTTATAGGTGGCCAGGTGCTCATTGGCAGCACCAGGATGAGAGTGACTACACCTGTGCCCCAATTAGCTCATCCTGCCACATTTACAACAGAACTCAATACTTCTTCTGGTTGTTTCTGGTATTTTAGATAGTTCTGTTCACGTCCAAATGATTTATGTAATCATCATGTAAATGTTTGTAATAATTGGGTAAAGTTTTTCTGGCCCATGTACACAGTTCAGTTCTAATCTGATCTTTGATCCAATGAAAGATTTTCCTCATGGAACCGCGTTTACTGATGACAGCCTGTGCTCATCCACCCACAATGTCACCCCCCCCGCTGAAGCAAAGCAAAGCCGACGCCTGGTGGTTCATTGGCAGTAAAATCCTTTGTAGCGCATTACCAGAAAATGTAGCGGACACGTGTGCCCTGATGAATTCTGCCCTTCCGGTGAATGTTTTTGCAGTTTCTGTTGACTCATTTTTGTCATTCACATTCAAGATCAAGGAACCCCTGGGGACCTATCAGAAAGAGTAGCACTATACAAGCCACGGGGAGAGGATCTCACCTACATCAATGCTATTGAGGTGTTCCAGACGAATACAAGCTGGCAGACCAAGTTGCAGCTGGTTTTGAGAACATCCAAATCATAGGTGCACAGTTTCCTGTGACACCATGCTGAATATCCCTGGACATGCTTCTGGCTGGGAAAAGTGGAGTATGCAGCTTTTTTCGAGACTCATGCTGTACCTTCATCCCAAATAACACAGCTCCCCACAAAGGCCCTTGAGGGTCTACAGACATTAAGCAGGAAAATGAAGGTTTCGGATTGGACACATCAATGTGGGACCAGTGGATGATGGTGTTTGGCAGGTACAAAAATCTGATGTTGTCTATTCTCCTGTCTGTGGCAGTTTTTGCAGCCTTGCTGTGGATGCTGTTGCATTCAGTGCATTTGTGGAGTCATCTTACGGATCCTAGCTCTGGCCTTCCGCTCACCAAACAGCCTGAAACGGCTCACTTGCTGACTGACTTGCAGACTGATGGAGGACAGTGAAGAAGTGGACGAAAACCACACCCATCAACTCCAACACCTGTTCACTTCCCCTGACCACTCTGACCAACATGCCTAAGCGGATAAAGGACTCTAAAATAGATATATCCTTCTGAGTGTACATTGGAACAGGACTGTGAAAACGATTAGTAGACAGAAAATCAGAAATTAAGTTTTCTATTTATGATATGAGAATGCAGCTGTTAGAATAATAAACAGGGGGGAATTGTTGAATGTGTATACTTCATCATTCTAACTGCTGTTTTTAAGACAGATTATCTTCCGTTTGTCTTACAAAATTAAAGTTGTTGTGTTGGGATTTTTCTGGGTGTCATTTGTAGAAGTGATCATCTCACCAGAAAAGAAAGAAGTGTCTGGAATATGAGCTGATTTCATCAGAAGACAGAACTTCCTGTGACTACAGCAGAAATTAAAGAATAGATCTACAACTACTATCCTTGAGACCTGTAGGTATTTCCCTCCCCATGTGACCAGTGCGACCCGATTCTGAATAAAGGTGCGAGGAGGGGGCAGACACCCTTAGAGCGTTTGGAGCAGAGGTTGTCTGTTCCCAGCTAAGAAATGACTGACAATATCCTAATCCAACCCAGTTACCTAGCCTCCTGTCGGAGGACTGTTGGAGCTACCACACTTTAGGTCCGGAGAATGAATAACTTTTTTCCCCCTCTCTTTTATTCTGTAAAACTGTAACTTCACTTTTTCTGTAAAACCTTTGTTACGCCAAAAATCTTAGCCTAATCCCAACCCCTTCTTCCAGGTCCATTCAACCAGGAATAAAGCTCTGGCCAACATGTTTAAAAAAAATGTATGAACTGATAATAATCCTACCAATAATGAAGCTAAAAGGACTCAGACTGACTGACGGATGTTTCTGCTCTAAACATGAACTCTGTCATTTCTGGAGTTCCAGGAAAACTGCCTCAGTTCTTCCCTCATATTATTCCCACTTTTCTTCATCACATTTCACTCAAACTCTGGAATGAAGACAAAAGAATCAGGAGGTTTTTATTGTCACATGATCAGAAACAACTTTTCTCTGAAGAACAGAGACATGAAAACACAAATCTTCAATCCAAAGTTGTCAAATGAAGCAGAAAGAAAACAAAGTTGTAAATGTTCTTTCCAGAAACACAATCTTCTCCTTCAGCTTCTTCTCTTGTCGTTTCTGTGGAGAACAAACTGGAGAAGGTCTGGGATTCTGACGTCACGGATTCCATTTGTGTTGCTGCTTCCTTCAGTTCCCATGACAACACAAAAACATTGGAATCCAGAAGTTCAAAGAAACCACAAGAGAATAGATTTGACTCCCAAAAGTTTGACATTCATGTTCCAAAATGTCTCCAATCCACATTCTAGAGATTTTCATTTCTCTCTATTTCTGACTACAAACATTTCTCCACAGAATCTGAACAGTTCAAACGTTTAGTTCTAAATGATCCAAAGCAGAGAAATCACTGAAAACAAACATTTCACTTCTTTCAGGAACTATTTCACTTTACACAACTCTGCTGTGGATCCATAATAACCATACACCGTCAGTCCAGCATGGAGCGGCTGAGTGAAAGTGGTCTGGACTCTGTGGAGGAGAGTCCTGCTTTCAGAGACGCTGTAGAAGGACAGAACACCTGCTCTGTGATCCAGGTACACTCCTACTCTGGAGGGAACAGGAGCTGAGATGGAGGTTTCTATGCTGTTGTGGACAAATGAGAACCTGTTTGGATAACAAAGTAATGCCCAAGATTTATCATTAAAACCAAATCTACTTTCTCTTCCAGATCTGCTGATGTTCTTGTATGCGACTGCTACACTAACATATTTTCCTCTCCACTCCACCTCCCAGTAACAACGTCCAGTCAGACTCTCTCTACTCAGAACCTGACTATATTTAGTAAATCTGTCTGGATGATCAGAATCAGACTGAGGTTTTTCCATCCGTGTCACCTTTCTGTTCTCCTCTGACAGTAACAGTTTTCTGTATGCTGTGTTTGGATCCAGTGTGATTTGACATGAATATCCGAGGAAGTCAGCTCTGCTCTTTGGTTCTGGTTCTGACAGTAAAACGTCCAGATGAGAGACTGTCAGTGAGATGTTTGTCCATTCCTCTCTCAGAATGTCCTGCAGTTTGTCTCTGAGCTCTGACACAGCTGCTGTCACATCCTCAAAGTATGTCAGAGGACGGACATGGATGCTGGCTGAGGGGGTGGACTCACTGAGTGGTGGCAGTGAGGGGTAGTTGAGCAGAAAGTGGCTGTGATCCTCTGTGAGGCAGAGCTGCTTCAGCTCAGCGTCTCTCCTCTTCAGCTCAGCCATGTCCTGCTCCAGCTCCTCCTGAAGACCTTTGACTCGCCTCACTTCAGTTTGCTGCTGGGATCTGATCTGCTGCTCCACATCACGGCTTCTTTTCTGGAGGAGACGGATCATCTCAGTGAAGATCTTCTCACTGTCCTCCACGCTTTGTTCAGCAGAGTGATTGATGGCCTCCACCTCCTGTTGAAGCAGCTTCAGCTCTTTCTCTCTGTCCTGGATTCTCTGCTGGATTTGTTGCCGACTCTCCTCCAGCTCTCTCTGCTTCTCAGTCCCTTCTGCTGCAGCTGAGACTGTGTCGTGGCCTCTATGTTCATCCACAGAGCAGAGATAACAGATGCTCTTCTGATCAGTGCGACAGAACATCTTCATCACCTCATCATGACGGGAGCAGATGTTCTCCTGCAGGTTCTTGGAGGGTTCCACCAGCTTGTGTTTCTTCAATGCAGCTGCTTTCAAATGAGGCTGAAGGTGTTCCTCACAGTAAGAGGCTGGACAGCTCAAGCAGGACTTGATGGCTTTCAGTTTTCTTCCAGTGCAGACGTCACAGACCACATCTTCAGGTCCAGCATAGCAGAGACCAGCAGGAGCAGCTTGGAGTCTGGTCTTCTTCAGCTGCTCCACTAAAGCTGCTAACATGACATTTTTCCCCAGAACAGGCCTCGGTGTGAAGGTCTTCCTGCACTGAGGACAGCTGTGGACTTTCTCCTCTGCATCCCACAATCCTTGAAGACACTTCATGCAGTAGCTGTGTCCACAGGGAATAGTCACCGGATCCTTCAGCAGATCCAGACAGATGGAACAGCAGAGGGTTTCTTCATCCAGATCCACTCCTTTCTGCGCCATTTCTCCTCTCAGGCACACAGACTGAGAGAGTTTCACTTCCTCAGAAACCTTAAATCCTTAATCAGATGGTTTCACTGTGAGTTCAGCCAATCAGCTTCTTTCTTCTCATCCTGTTGGTGACGCCCATCATGACAGAGGAGGAGCTGCAGAAAAGGAAGAGGAGAACTTTAGAGAAGATGGCTGTTGGATCAGGATATAAACCAAAGAACCATATTTGTCAAACGCTCTGTCTCAGAGAAATGTGCAGGTGGTTCAGATTAGAGCCCTGTGCGGGACGGTTTTCTTCATCCCTCTCCCGCCCGCCAAATTTCTGACCAAAACCGCCCGCTCCCGCAATATGCATGTCCACTCCCACCCGCAAAACTCTGAGAATTTATTCCCGCACAATAATAGACACTCATTGATTGCGTCTTCTCCCGTCCCACAGGAAAAAGAAAAAAACAACACGCATTTGTGTTGATATTATGAAAGAGATTCATGGGGTTTTTTGTTTCGTTACCCCGGCCTGCATGTAAAATAAAAACAATTGAGAAGATTATCCAAACGTCAGACTTTCCTTGCTCTTGGCTTCTGTGCTGTAAATCAGCGGTCCCTAACCTTTATTGCACCACGGTCACTAAGGATAAAACAACATAACTGCCAGATGAAAGGACCCGTAGGCAAAAAGAAACATCCGTGCTCAACCCTATTTTGACCAAAGCCGGCAAAGGGGATTGATTTCCATAATTCCCTGTGCTGCCATCTCCAAGAGTAACTCCTGGCTGGAGCCTGCAGAACTCAGACAGCAGACCCAACGTGGACGTAACAGACACTACAATACAACAAAATAATATGACTGAAAACTGTGGTATTTTCTAAACCTTAAAATAAACACGAATAATGACATGAGCAATGTCCTCTCTGCCTGCAACACTCTGGTCGCTACGATAACATTTAAACATGCCGTCAAAATAAGTGCATTGAAAATCCGACTCACCACAGTGCTGAATGGTGCGAGGGAATCTCCCGTTGGGATAGATCCATAGTTTAAGTAGGACTCCTGATATTGTCTAAATGCAGGTTTTTCTTTTTTGGAAGTCCAAGGCTTCTCTGTGTCCTGGCTGGGAAACTTCCAAAGACGTTTTTTATTCATTTTGCTAGCTCCTGGGTTTTATTTTAGCTGTATCCTATCACGTGACAGAGAAGAGCGCCTTGGGCTGTGTCAAGAGTAACAGACAGATGTAACAGAGAACTGTGCAAGTTTTCAAAATAAAACATCTTTCAGATTCCGAAATAAATAAAACTGAAGTAATGCAAGTTATTTTATTTTTTCTGTGCGGACCAGTACTGGTCGTGGCCCGGGGATTGGGGACTGCTGCTGTAAATACCTTGTTTGTGGGTTTATTCTACATCATCTATTGACATCTTCTCCATCATGTCACAAGGCAACCTCCATATCCCACGGGTTTGTTTTTTTTACCCGCCCATTCCTGCCTGCATTAAAATTCAAACCGCCCGCTGCCGCGAGATTTGTGTTGGGTCCCGTGGGACCCGGCGGGACCCAATCCCAATGCAGCCCTCTAGTCTCAAGTTCCAAGTTTTTCTAGCCTGCTCAGCAGTGGTTTTGGTTTGTAGTTTTAGTTATTAAAGACGTCTGTTCCTGAAACCTTCTGCCTCCCTCTCTCCGCGCCAGGGGGGTTCCCTCATTCCCCGCCGTAAAATTAAAGAGCATCCATACTCGCATCCAGCAGAGAGGGACATGTTGCATTCTGGAGCGTTCTGCTGGGAGGCAGATGAAGACCGAGTTCATGTACCCATGGATGTGTTACATGCGGCTCCTGGAGACCTATTGCCTGGCGGCCGAGAGGACCAGGACCCATGGGTCTTCCGATTGGGTCCAGTTTCCCATTGTTGGGTGTGACAGATGCCGTCTTGAGACTGTTCTGTTTAAAACTACTTGAGGATTTTCCCCATTATATAGTGCAGTGTTTTTCAACCAGTGTGCCGCGGCACACTAGTGTGCCGTGGGAGATGGTCAAGTGTGCCGTGAGAAATTGTCCTCATTAACTGATCTAAAAACATTTCCCATCTCCAGGATTTCAGCTCTCTGTTCATCCAAACAGGCCCTGATAAAACACTGAGGAGTTAGGAATATAAAAGATCGTAAAATACTTTCTTTGAGTTTGTTTTATTTTATTAAAGACATTTTGATAAGAATGACGGTACCGCGATTCAGCTGCACCTTCGGCTGTATTTTGGAAAAGTCCCATCCCTTTAACTGTCTCCACCAATCATTCTTGGGGGGCTTAAATCACATGTCATCAATCTGACCAATCAGAAGTGGTTAAAATCTTCCCTTCCTTGTCCCGATTTAGCTCGTAAAGTCGCTCAGTTCTAACAAAAATACCAGCTAAAGCTCGTCTTTAGTGGTGTAGTTTTCCACAGAATCCTGTATCAGACCGTGGAACAAGTGAACAAAACAATGAAGCTCCGAAAACCGATCTCCGGCCGTTTTATGCACTACATCTCCCATGATGCATTGGGTTGTAAGAGTGACAGCGCACAAGGAGATCTGTTGTTAAACGTCTTGAAACCAACGAACACACATCAAACTGTTTTTACATCTTCTAACTTAAATTTTATTGCATCTTTTAGAAGAAAAAAAACAGCTGCATCGTTCAGCTTTTTCTGCAACAATTATCTCAAAAATGCATGTGAGAGATTGTGGAGGGGCTGTAGATCAATACAGACTATGAGTTTCTCCTTTTGTTTTAATTTTTGGATGCTGATGTGCCGCGGGATTTTTTTTTAGGTTAAAGTGTGCCGTGGTTCAGAAAAGGTTGAAAAACACTGTTAGGAATGATTAGAAACAGAATAGTTAGACACTCCCTTTTGCATTTTATTAAACTAACTTTTACCTTTTATTACATTAATGGCTTAACCTCGATTTACTATGTATTATCATCTCAAAATTATATTACACTCCAGACAGAGCACAACCAAGACTATTGTCTCACAACATTCCTTTAACATCCTCCCTTTTCATCTTTGTGTGTTCTGGTGTATGCGTTCTGGCAAATGTCTGCAAGAGATCTGACACTTTAGGTGCTCTGAACTCTGAACTACATTGTAGCCGCCTTCCTTCCGCGGAGGAATGGCAGAATAGGGATGGAAGTGTAGCCATAAGTGTAGGGAAATAAGTCCTCCAGGGAAGGAGAAGAAGTGTAGGGACGTCAGTGTAGGCCGGAAGTGTAGGCATAAGTGTAGGTGCAGCCGCGGCGAGTGAAGCCGAAGAAATAGAGCCTTGGGATGGCTGAGTATGACTTTTGAGACGAAACGGAGCTCCGGGGAAAATATGTGTGTGTAACGCTTTTATGTCTCTCTGTCTGTGTCTGAGTTTGCCCTTTTTCGACAGCCCCTGTGGTGTGTGCTCGCTTTGATTAATACCTCGTTCTAAAACAAAATAGTGACTCAGTTGACAAATAATTAGGTTTTCTTTTCCGATTCTCCAAGCTTTTTCTGCTGATTAGATTCAGTGCTGGAGAATCCATAAAACGGGTTACTTCGGTGGGAACTCTGGTTTGTGATTGAAATTGAGAAGCTGGTTCTCAGGACAGCCACGTCCGCAAAGACTACCTTTGTAGAAGCTTGACGTGGTCGCTGAATTCCTGAGAACGTTGTGGCTGATCGTCATTCATAAACCTAAGAAAACATGGGTGGGGCTCATTCACAAAACCTCACTAAGAAGGAAAGGCGACATATTACTCATGTCCGCAAAGCTATACATAAAGAACACGGGTCTCGCATTGATCTTTTCACGTATGCGCAAAAATGGGTTAAGGATTTTGGTTTTGACTGCACGTTGGATCCGGGGAAAACGCAGGCCCTCCTGTCGCTCTCAGACAGCGTCATGGCCGCAAGAAAAATGGGGATGATCATCCAGAGATCCAATGTGCTTTGATGTGGTGCTCCACAGCTTCTACTATCAGCCGTAAACGGCTGGCAGCTCAAATGAAAAATCACACTGAAAAACAGCTTCGTGATGACTCAGATGTCGTAGCAAGCATGTCAAGGGCCACTATTACAGGATCAAGGCAGGCATTTTCTGAACGCCTGGACGACCAGGCATCCTCAGCATCAGGGAGTACCTCCCTCATGAATAATAATGATCAAACTCAGACAACGGAGGTTGCCCCCTCCCTAGTTTCGCCTCCGCCTGCTCCTAAACTTCCAAGGCCAAATAATCCTCTCTCATTTGTAACATCAACTCCTAAGTCACACATTTCGGAACCTTCTGTTCTTTATCCAGATTTGACCACCTTATCTTCAGGCTCCTTATCTGTTCACCCCACAGCCCCCCTCCCTTCCTATGAATCTCTGCTGTGTGCAGCTGCCCAGCCGGCTGATAGCGGGAACAATAAGGCCTGTGAAACGCTCACGCGCCCGTTTCACCCACACACGCAGAATGTCCCCCCCTCTTCTGCTCAGGCTTATCCTTTGATTGAGATGCCTGATCCTCTGGCTGGTTTTCCAGGCTGAGGCCCAGTAATGCATGTGGCCAGACCTTGGTCTCCAGCTGAGGCCCTGTCTGTGGCGGAAGCCATTCCTTCCCCCAAGGATGACCCTTATAAAACCAAACAGGCTATCCTTAGGATGAGAGCTGAACAACAACCTACCCCTTCTGACCTCTGCACGGTTCTTAGAATTGTCTTAGGTTCAGCCTATGAGGAGCTAAGCAGTGACCTTTCACCCATGAGGGACGGTGTCCTGCTTCAGCGACCAGACCCTTCCTTTGACCATGCTGTGGACTCCTGTCTTGCTAGTATGATTGGCAGATTCAAAAAGAAACCTGACTATAATGCCATTTTGGCTTGTCGGATAAGAGATGATGAAGATATGCAGGAATTTCTGGCTCGTTTTTCTAATATCTTCCAGACAAACACTGGCCTCACTCATCATGATGCACATTATCTTCCTCTCTACAAAGACAGACTTCTTGGTTGTCTGCCACGTTCTGTGCGTGATGAGGTTGAAACTGTGTGTGTCACACTTAACACTTGTGACCTGACAAATTTTCATGCTCACGTAGACCATGCATGGGACAGATTCCGTAAAAAATTGTTAGAAGACAAAAACAAACCTCTTACTGTCTATGTTTCCATGTCTGAAGGACAATGGACCCCTGCGCAGGCCCAACCCCCTCCCCCTCAAAACGCTGCTACATCTCAAACTACCTCAGCTGCATGTCAGCCTCCCCCTCCTCCACCTTCATGGCGTCAATCTCGTCCACGGTTTACCCCTATTTGTTACACTTGTGGTGAGACGGGAAATTTTCTGCGTGACTGTCCTCACGCTACTCCTGCTCCTAAGAGCCCAATTACATGCTATAACTGTGGTGATTGGGGCCATATTGCCCGTACATGCACACGACCTCCCCCCTCTGGACCTATGCGAGGTCGAGGGGCTTTCCGTGATTTTGGTCGCAGTCGCAGAGGACGTGACTCTCCCAAACGTGACTTTTCCAGATGTGAGGGTTTGTCCTCCAGCACCTGGCAGGGACGACCTCCTGCAAATGACAGAGCATGACTAACCGCCGAACAGACACATGTCTTACAACAACAGCAACAGTTGTTGGAAGGACTTTTACATCACAAGCAGAAAACTGACATTCCAACAGACCCAGACATCCACACGATTGCTTATAACAGCTCTCTTTCCACACCGACTGTTACGTTATTGGTTTCTGGCGTGGAAGTTCCTTTCCTTTGCGATAGTGGCGCAACTAAAACAACATTGAATTCCATAATGAGTAACATGACCTTTAGTGGAAAGACTATTACAGTCAGATCTGCTAATGGAGAATTAACCAAAGAAAAAGTTACTGATCCACTTTTGTTTGTTGATCCTGTCAGTAGACTGCAGACAGAGCTGCCTGCGATTTACTGCCCATCTTGCCCTGTTAACCTCCTCGGCAGGGATGCTGCTTTTAATCTACACTTAGCTGTGGGTCGACAGGGGGATGACTACAAGGTTATACGTCAGACTCTCCCACAGCAGTTCATGTGGAATGAGGATGACAGTGATTGGCGGGGTCAGTGTGGGTCGGAAAGCGATCGCTCCGCTGACCACACACCCCTGACCAGGGAGTCAGTTTTATGGCAACATTCAGATCTCATGGATCAGGCCTCTGATTTTCTGTTTGATAACCAGGACTGACCCCTTAAAAGCATTCCTGAGAATCTCTGGTCTGCAGGACCTTCTGATGTGGGTCTCATAAAAGATGTGGCCCCTGTTGTTATTACACCTAAATCTGTCTTTCGACCCTATGTTAGGCAATATCCTTTAAAACCAGACGCCGTCGCTGGCATTCGTCCCATGATTGAATCTTTTTTGAAGTCAGGTGTCATTGTTGAATGCCCAGATTCCCCCGTCAATACACCCATTTTTCCTGTCCCAAAAGCTCCTCCCAGTGTTGGTTGGAGGTTAGTTCAGGACTTACAAGCTGTTAATTCAAATGTAATTTCCAGAGCCCCTCTTGTGCCAGACCCACACACTTTGTTAAACGATTTGCATCCGCAAAATCGATTTTTCACTGTGGTGGATTTGGCCAATGCTTTTTTTTTCAATCCCTGTTTCGGCTTGATCTCAATTTTGGTTTGCTTTCACGTTTGAGGGCAAAAGACTCACTTTTGCGCGACTGCCTCAGGGGTTCACTGACTCCCCTTGCATTTTTTCTAAACTCCAGCTGGCCCAAGCACAGGTTAAATTTTTTGGGACATTTAGTTTCTGTTTCTAGCAAAATTATTTCTCTCCCTGGACCTCACCACTTTATCTGATCAGCCCCCCACCCTCACTCACTTGCTGTAAGCTGCAGCTGCTTGCGCTGCTGATAGTTGAAACAATGTCACCTGTGATTCTCTTGTGCAAATTCTCCAGAATCACATGCAGTATGCTCCACTCCCTTCTGTCCAAGCATTACCATTAGTCAAAGTGTTATCAGCCTGTTCATGCTGCTGTTGAAATGAGACGCAGTTCTTGTCTGTTTCACTTTCAATGTGTTTTTTCACAATTTTTATTTTTTAATTTTTATTTATTTTATTTTTTGTTTCTTGTTATCTGTAACTTTAATTAATGATTTTGTGCCGAGGTCTGGACTGGTGATGCATGCGTATCCTTACGGATGACTGCTGAGGGGCACAGAGCCGTTGATGAGTTTTGCCCTCCCTGATCGCTCAATGAATGTTTCACACAGATGGTATAAGTTTAGCCCTGGAGGTTTTCGCATCAACACTCATGTATCACCTACCACCTCTGATATGCTCATTTATTCACGTTGAT